>JAXIVD010005419.1:5000-29273 GCA_036785275.1 Cancer borealis
TTATTGTATTGTAGCATACACTAGTAGTGAAGGCATCATAATTTTGATATATTTTTTCTAGTTACAGATTAATACATGGTTGAAAGAAATGAAAAAGATATTTAGTTGTAGAGCGAGAGGAATTAATGTAAAGAGAAATTTTTTTGAAGGAGTAGCAGTGTCAACTACATGTAATGCAGATGAGGTGCGTGAGGAGTATGTGTAATGTAACAGGTATGGATAGAGTGAGAAATAAGGAGGGGCAAAGGGGAACAGAGTGTATTGAGGTAGTTTGGACATGTGGAGAGAATGGAGGAAAACCAGTTGGTGAATATAATAGTAGGATCTGATGTGAGAGGTTTGAGGTTAAAAGGAAGGCCATGATGGATGAACGGTGTGAAAAGAATGTTGAATGAAAGAGAAATGTCTGTGGAGTAAGGTAGGATAACTGCGTTATTGGAGTGAATGGAGAGCAGTGGTGAATTCATGAGAAATGATGATCTGTGGAGGAGGTTCCGGTATCAGATGTGGGGAAGGGCATGAGTTAAATATGAAGTGGTAGTGGTAAACCTGTGGATACTATCCCCACCCAGGCCACATTTGCATGACTGTGCTTACGCGCTGTGTTGGGTGGGCTGCACTTCTCTTCTCTTCTAGGGGCCTAGAGGTTAAGTGGGAGGAGTGTGTATGTATGTATGTATGAATTTTTGTGTGTATACGCATCTTTAATTGGCTACCCCTATACACTGATTGATATACTTAAGAAATAAAATAAATTTATTATATTCATATTCAGACTTTAACCTTTTGCTCACATTTATGCATCTCATTGCTATTCTCAATATCTAGTATCTCATCCTACTACAGTGTACTGTAGTGAATCCTTCATAAATATATTAATTGAACTATTATTGGTAGTAGCATTATGAATTAGACACTTATATGTATGCACTAATTTCAAAAGAGGAGTGTCAAGACACCCCTAATGTTAACTGAAACTCCAACCCTTGCTTTTATTTCTCCTACTATCTTCTTTGCAAGGTCTGGCGACAAGCGGGATTTTTTTAACGTGTTTTTGTTTTCCCCTTTCCAGTGCCCTTTTAATGTAAAAATTTTTTTTTTTAATAGAAATTACAATTGACATTGTTGTGTTTCAGGCATCGTGTTGCAATGTGTGGTGATGGATGCAATGACTGTGGGGCTCTGAAGGTAGCAGATGCTGGAATTTCTTTGTCATCTGCTGAGGCATCAGTGGCTGCTCCATTTACTTCCCGAAAAGAAAATATTAGTTGTGTGCCTATTCTGATCCGTGAAGGAAGGGCTGTGCTGGTGTCCATTTTCTCCACCTTCAAGTACAATGTGGTGGCAACCTTTGGAACACTCATGTGTGTCATGTGGAATTATGAGGTCAGTTGATAAAAGTACGTAAATTTATTGACAATGATTGCACAACAATACAAGAAGAGAAGAAAGGAATTTCTGCCATATACAGTTGTCTCACGAGTTTCACGTTTGTTTTCTTTCTGGAAAATTGGTGTGGTACTGCTGAATTGTGAAACTCATATGTTTATATGTTGACTTGTTTGTTTATTCTGGCACTTGAATCAAAGTCCCCTTTACATTTGATTTTCCAAGCCCTGCACTTCCAAGTATTTCTACCACAGAGGAGTTAGATACATTACTGCATAATAACAGACATTTATTTGAACCACAATGTGAAATACGAAACTTGATGTACTTCTGTAAACAGTTGTAAGCAGCTGCCCTAGGCAAGGCATGACTGAAAGAAGGACAAGACTAGGACACTTCGTTACTTACCATGATGGCCCCATCAAGAAAATTTAAGCCTGCATTATTTGGATGCATTAGTCCTTTTTAACTAGCAATGTTATAATTTTGCATTTGCATGGACAATGTCAAAGTGTCAACTATAGCAGACTCATGAAAATGCGTTTTGCATGGCACTGATCAAATAATCCCATTGATGATTTTAATGGTTTTGATTTGACTGACTGTAAAGATGTGCTGAAAAAGGTAGAAGAAGAGACTATGAATGTTTGTACGTAGCTAGTTTGATATGGGAGACGCTGGCTACCAGCAGGTTTCGGAGAAGGCTATTGTGACATTATTAGATGAAGAAAACATTGATAGAGAATACATTCAGGTTTCTGAGCCAATTGTGCATGACGAATTTTGTGTTTTATGAAGTTAAGTTATTATGTTAAAAAAGGGATTAGGATCCTAGATCACCATGACTCTCATTAATGTCTTATATAGCCAACATTGAAGTCATATATTTCTAGGAAATAACAATTATGGATGATAATTTGATATGCTTTGTTATGTCTAAAAAGGCCTCTCATTATTGTCATAACAAGAATATTTTCATGATATTTACCTAGATATGAATTATGATGATATGAATACATATGTACTGCCTCCCCCTTTGTAGGTCAATACTGAGCCAAGTGATGTCCAGTATGTGGTTATGGATCTAGTGCTGATGACAGTGCCGCCTCTTGTGATGGGCCGTACAATGGCTGCTCCTCACCTCAGTCCCAAACAGCCCCATCATCGTATCCTGAGCTTCATTCTCACGATCTCTGTTGTCTCCTACATTGCACTCCAGGCTGCAGTGTACTGGGGGATGTTGAATTATCTTCGCATACAGCCATGGTAACGGAACCTTTCACGTATATTTCTCAGGCATGCTCATTATAGTACTTTATTAATTTACTCCAGTCTCCTATAGTTTTAAGGAAATTAAAGTAAATAACTAGCCAATTGTTTGTCTGCATTACTTCTTACGAAAAGACAGGAGGAGAGATTGATATCTTCCTGAACCCAAATTGCCTTGTCTTGGTTATCCTCTTTAAAGTGGTCATAATCTGGGTATATAAATAGAATGTACAAGTTAACCATTCTTAATGGTATGTGACTTACCTGCAAAACAAAGTAATGTTTATCTTCTGACCCTTTTATCTAGTTCATGAAGTCAAGATGGGTAGATTCAGTCATACAAACACAGTTCATAGACAAAAGATTTCCCTTGGGAATGACAGATAATTTATGCTTTCTAGGTATGTGCCATTGAAATCCGATAGTTATTGGCCACCAGAAGCATCCTTTGAGAATACAACCTTGATATTGGTTTGCTACTACTTCTTGGTTATTGGAGTGTTTGTGTTTTCTCATTCTGCTCCCCACCTGAAGCCCATCTACACTAACTGTATGTATATTGTTATCAGTGTTCTTTATGTAACGGTCCAAAGAGATGTAAGTGTGATAGATACATTTTATATCATATGTAATTTGTATCCAATAATCTTAATATCTTGACTCTTTTACAGATGTCTTGACTGGTCATCTAGCTTTTGTGACAGCACTTTGTCTCTTCATCACCTTCTACAAAGAGCAATGGTGTTTGGATTTTTTGAACTTAAAGCTTCTCCCTGTGGCTGGCTTTAAAGGCACATTGTTTTTCATCATGTGTATCATCCTTGTTGGCTGCTTTGTGTGGGAGGTAGGATATTTATCATTGAAAAAAATTAACTTAATTAGTTCACTTTATCTATAGTCATATTTTCATTCTCTTACTCTCAGATTACCAAGTTATCTTGTGTTCTTATTTGAATTTGCAGGATGATGTAGTTGTGTACAAGAGTTCACTCATCACCATCATTACGACTTCATTTCTCAGTATGCATTAGGTAGAGAGGCATAGAATCTATTAAAGAATCAATAGTTCTTAAAATAATTGTTTTCTGTAAAACTGCGAAATATTTCCAATCGTGCAACTAATGTATTTTCTTCCTTGTTCCTTTCCATTTGCTGTTGCTACATTGTTTTTCTCACCATCATTTTCTACTTGAAATATCTGAAATTATTCAACATAATGTTCTTTTTATCCTTGTTTCTTTTCATTTACCATAGCTACCATATTTTCAGCTTCAGCTCCCCTCAAATTCATTATCTTTCCATTTGCTGACATACTGCAGTGAATCTCTCTTCCATTCTTATATTATGATTTGTCTTTTGTCACTAATGTTCATCTTGTGTTAACCTTTGCAGGTATTCACAAAACTGATGATATATCTACATACATTCTAATATGTGAAGACGATACTAGTTTCTCATTAACTCATATTGAATTTGTCAAGTTTCTTTATAATTATTGGTATTCTACTATAAGCATTTCTTATATTTGCATTATATTATTACTGTACAAAAATTATTGAGATTTTAAGATATTTTTAGAGTATTTAAAAATTTTTTCTTCTAGAGATGGGTGCTGTATGGATTGTTAGACAACTATATCATGCCATATGTCTCTAAACACTGTGGGAAACAACCTCTCTATGTTAAACTGGAAGAGGAACTAAGGGATAACTTTGAATGGCCTGTCCTCGCAGAAGCCCCAGATTATCAGGATATGATGTTTGTTGCAGGTGCTCATTAAGTAAATTATTTGTTATATTAGATAAGCAATTATTTCCATTTTGACAACTATTTCATAAATCATACTTCTCTACATCATCATCATCACTCCTTCTTTAGCTTTGTGGTAGGCATAAAAAACTAACTTAATTACTTTTTTCTCATATCTCGACATTGGATTTCCAAACTCTGTAGTACAGTTGGGTTCCCTTTAACCAATCCTTAAATGTACGAAGATCTCACATTAATTGAACATTTATAATAATTTCCTGTGTTCAACTTGAAATTATATTATCTTGATCACTTTGCCAGAATTTTGGTAAGATATTGTTGGAGTCTATAGATATACTAGTGATATTCAGAAAACAATTTGGGTTATCATGAGAGGTCTTAATGTCTAAAGTATTATTTATTCTATAGTCTGATGCTTCGTTCCCACTGGAAACATCCCTCAAGGAGATGGCCATGACAGAAGAGTCTTCATCTCTCCCTATCCGTACATTCCCTCCTTGCTTCTTCAATCCCTTCCCCTTCATCAGCAACTTTCATGCATGTACTCCTTTACCTTTCCATCTTACAACTGGCCTTCCTCTCCTTTTAGACCCTAGGTTCCTAATGTTATTTCAAAAACACATGTAATGTGGTGATTTAAACCTAACCTATCTATGGAATGGCTATGTGGCCGATGGAATGATGTATTTATTATTTATACATGATACAAGTTGTTATATAGGTTAATTAAAAGATGTGAACCAAAACTATGAAATACCTATTATAAAAATGTTCTTGGCTTTCAGAAGAAAAACTGATGGATGGGCTTTTTGAAGATGAAGAAGGTGATGATAATGATGATGTGGAGAATACCATGTTTGTCCGCAAGCTGACACGTCGGCACCAATTCAATGCCACTGTTACACATATTCCCAAGAACACAAGCATGAGTCGTGCTACTCCCACCTCCGCCTCTCTCACTAATGACGGGTCACATGATGAACAAAAGACCCTCATCAGCCAAAAAAGGTGATGATTTCTCATTAATTTGAAGTAGTTATTATTATTGTAATTGGAAGTAATCAAAGGAATGGCCACAAAACAAGACATCTAGCTGGAGAAGGTTGATTAATCCTTTCCAGAGTTGTTCATAATGAGAGAGGTGCCTAAATGTTTGAAAGAACCCTAAGGAAAGGAGTAGACCAGTGAGTAATGCAAAAATATGTCTTTTTGATGCTCCACATTGCTGATGATGATATATTGCTATACTTTCCAGAGAGGAATATAGAGATCCATGGGATTGTGTCCACTTCAGTGGAGGCAGTGAACAAAAAGATTTCAACCAGAGTGTGAGGCATCAGATTATGAAGGGCACCAGTGGTGGTTTCAAGACATTTAGAGGCAGCGTAAAGGTGGGTTCTATTCTTGTTCAAGTAGAAAAAATAGGAAAGTTATGAATTTCTTGAAGGAAGACTAACTCAGGTATTTTTTTCCCTATAGAAGCAAACAGGTTTTGACGAGAGTGTTGCACAACCTTATGAAGTAGTACCTCTCACGAACTACAGTGAGGATCCCCAAGAAGCTATATATTCAACAATATCAGTAAGTGTACAGTAAAGTCGTTTGATCACCATTCATCATCACTGGTACTTTCTCTACAGACAAAAAAAATGTGAAGAAAGGCATCCAACCCAACTATCATCTTAAAAGGGAAGATCCAAGACAAAGAGTTTAGGGTTCTGGGAAACAATACTCTTCCCTCCTAACCTATGCGCCCTGTCTCCCTGTAGGAGAAAATACAGAGGATGGGTTTCCCAGATCCTTTGCTCCAACCCTCTTGGTAACCTTTTATGACTCACAGAGATTATGTTGGTAGTATTCTTACAGACCCTGCCATCGGACTTCAAATAAAGTAGTACAATCAATCAGTACTCCAACATACTATAAAAATCACCAATTATTTTCCTTATTTGCACTGATCACGTTTGTCTTTTTGGAGGAGAGTATACAGAGTACACAAGTTCCTTCTGGTGTAATCCATGGATCATATCAGGTGCAGATAGGGAGAGGGCATGAGTTAAATATAAAGCAGCATAAATAAACCTTAGGACTTTTGGATACGATCACAGCCTTCATTCCCACTGAGTGACTGACCTGGTGCAGTGTTTGAGTGGGGTTTACTTCTCCTATAGGGGCTTAGGGTCTAAGTGAGAGGAGTGTATTTGTATGTGTACATGTATGTGTGTATGCATACCTTGTCTTGGCTACCTTCCTTTTGGAGGATAACAGCCAAGTATATAAATAGATAGATAGCGCTGACCCTTTCAGTGTTTCATGTTCCATCTCATCAGTTTACACCGTACTGACCTTAAGTATTTCTTTAACTTAATAATATCCTTTTTTCTCTTATGTCTCCAATCTCTATCCAAAGGACAGTGTATACACCCATCCCTCTGCTATCACACCAAATAGGTTAGTGCAGATGTGTGTAATAGAAGGAAACACGACAGCAGAGCTTAAAGATATAGGGTGTTACCTGTAATTGATTTATCTGCACCCAATTTCCAATAATTTGTTCACTATTTACCTATGATATTGTGTAAATGACACCTACAACATGAACTGAAGCAATAATATATCAACTAGAACATTATGAACAATAAATACACAACATAAAAAGATCGTCGGACTTAATTCTAAAAGGAGTAATGAAGGCTTTAATCAAGGGTAAACTGGCCAGCCTGAAACTTTTTAATTTATTTTTATTTTCCTATAGTTATTGAGGTTACAATTACGCCACTTGTCTTCCACCATTACTAGCCTCACGTGATATTGTCACGTTTTTCACAGATGGGGTTTCTACATTAATTTTCTTGGCCACACCACAATAAATTTCTTTGGCTGTTTCCATTATTTCTTTAGTATGCACAAGTGTATTTCACTTTGCCTGCCTATTGATATACCTGCTCAATAACTGCAGCACTTGGTTTGCACTCCTCTTTGTACTCAATCATGCAGCAGAAGGTGCAAGACTTACCTATATATTTCTGTATGTATTTAAATACCTTGCACTGTTGACTCGTTCACTCCAAACGTCTTTGCTGCACCTCTCTAAGTCTCACCTCTATGAATAAACTTGCATATCTATAGTTTCTGGGCATTAGTAAGGTTCTTCCTGGGTTGAAGCTCTTTTGAACCTATCACCTTACACTCGGCTATAGTTGATGGTTTCGTGAGTGGCATTGCTGGTAAGAATGGGCCAATGCGAGTAGCACAGGTAATAACAAAACTAACGTGGGAACTCTTGTTTCACTGTGATCACAGAGGATATGTGCACTTAGTGAGGTGGCAGAAAGGATGATATGTGGTGGGAGATCATCAGTCAATCACAGGCGGGAAGACTGTGACGTCAAACCAATCACGTGTGGGAGTGTCACAAACTGGGTTTTTCAAATCAGATTTGGAGTGTTATAATGGTTTTGACTGCACTATAGCAAGAATGTGCTAGCTTTTGATATGTGTGTGATAGCAGTAAAATGAAATAGCAGAATGCGTGATAGCAATGTGGTGGATGTACATCATATTCTCTCCTTTCAAATATTATGAGTAAAGTATTAAATTTGTAATGTAACACACTTTATTCCATTCCTGTTCTCTAAACTTTGTCTTATACAACCTGAGGATACTAAACCACCTTTTGAAATACATTACTTTATCTATTCATTGTCAGCTTCTATTATACTGTGTTGGCAAAATTTTTTAGTCATTGTAACTTTTGTCTAAGTTAAAAAGTGGAATTATAGACTCTGACTTTTCTCCTTAGCAATAAAGGAACACAATATGATTAATTCTAAGTCTCTTTCAAGTATGTATAGTTAAGGATTCTGGTTGTTCCATTTCTTCTGAAGTTTTAATGTCTTCATATCATATTTTGTAATATATTTTTCTTGACATACTTTGGCTCTTGCAGGAGATTCCTCCTGGTGACTACAAACAGCCATATGCAGCAACGGATGTTCCCATGCAAGAAGAGCGGCGAGACACTGTAGAATATAGAGATGAAGTAAGAATGCAAGAATGTACAGTGGAGGGCAGAAATGAGGGTAAAGGGGGATATGAAGAAAATTAGCAAAAAATGAGTTAAGACAATTCAAGAAGTTTAAAAATCCTAATGCAGACGGCACACAGGATTGAATGCAGCCAACGAGTGATGTTTGGCATTATGTAGATGGGTTCTCCCTAATCCCTGGTTCCTGCGTGATCTGATAGGAAGATGAACATGATTAAGTTAGTAGACAGAATGGGGCTTATCAAATTAATGTGCCCACAGCTCGTATTTTTTTCAGTCATTATGCCCCAATGAAGAATATTGAGATGAGATGGATAGGAGTAAGGATTATAATGTGGGAAAGCCATGAATTTTTATCATATTTCTAGTGCTAATATTCATGATGTGATTACATTTTAAAATCATATTGACCACTGATGATTTTTTCCTAAGTTTAATTAATTCTTATTTTATAATGTTGTAAATTAATCAAATTCTTTTTTTTTTTCCTTTTTCTTTTGGTGAACGAAGACATTTAGAGAAATTGCTGGAGCAGATAATTGGTACAAAGATTTGTTGTATGATGTACCAAAGCCACCAAGACCTGTGGAACAACCTGCAGATGAAGATACATCACATTCCCTTCCACTTCTCCCGCCAGTGAATCCAAGTGAAGTGGATCAACACACCAGTCAGGATTATAATTGCTGACACTGCATCATCTTCAGTAGTGAGAGCAAGTTTGTTTTTAAAGCATGAAAAAATTAAAAGAGCAAGCATTAGGGCATTAGTTAAGCTGATTATATGTTTGTGAACAAAATCATTCTAAAGTACATGAAACATAAAATTCATGGAGGCCAAGAGAGTGATTGGTGTTAAAAGATGCATGATTATGAAATTTGAAATATTTGAAGACTTAATATAATGCATAAATGAATCGATGGTTTTTATATTATCATGAAATAAAAAAATATCAGAAATGTGAGGAAAATATGTTCGATATATGGGGATGGAAAGAACGGTTAGTTATAGTGATATGGTTTGATCAAATAGGGGATGTAGGTTTGTCAAAGAATGGCAAAATCAGAGCCATAGTGGGATTTGGAGCTTACAACCATTAATGAGTATTGACACGACATAGAATAGCGATCATGACATACCATTAATGAATAGCAATCACCTTACCTATCACCTTACAATTGTAAATAAATAGTGGTCACAACACTGTTAATGACTAACGACCACGACGTACCATTCATGAGAAGCGATCATTTGGGGAGGCGGTGGCTTAATGGTTAGCGGTCGGGCATACCAGCTCAGGGTCCTGCATTTGAGTCCCGTCACGTGCTGGCTATTTTTCTTTGGTGATACTGCCGAGTGGCCTAAGATCACTCACATGCTGCCATAACACTAGCCTCGATGAGACTGCAAAGCTATATGCGCGAGGAGCTTCCACTGGCAGCATGAACCACTCTATAATAAATGGGTGGAGGCCGACCATCTAAGGCCTCCATTAAGCCTACCGGCGTTATGGGTAAAAGGATTAAAAAAAAAAATGACACTTAAAAATTCGAACTTGGAAACCACAATCACAAATGACAGCAATGGTTGAATCCAGATAAAAAGGTCTTTAATGAAACAGGGCAGACACTCTTCAGGCTCTGATCTAGACAGACCAACACCCTTCCTTCAGTAGAGGAGAGGTTAACCCAATTGGGGTATTCATCTTAGTCAATCATAACTGTCCACTATGTCCTAAGGTCCACCATTGCTGTACTTGGAGTTGCAAGTAGAATACAGTGATTGATGTTAGAAACATAGCCTGTATGTTATGTGAAGTGACAGAATTGTTACTAAAGTTAGTGTATATTATGGATTCCCGATGATAAGGTGATTAACAGAATATTAATGGACTTTTGTTGAATTGCTAACCACGAGTATAATTTGTTTTTTACTGGTATATTTCTTGAGTCTTGCAAGAAGAGAACTCTGCAAAGGAGTAATAAGGTGCAGAAGTATATGTGTCGTAATGTCAGTGAACCTCAGCTGTGAGATGTATAATGAGTATTGGTTACAATAATGATTATGTTAAATAAATAGAAGAAAGGAAGCTGCTTTTGACGTAATCCCACAATACGTATTAGCCAAACTGACAGGTAACAAAGAATAAGCAGCAATTGTCTCTCCATCCTATTGTTATAGCTTGGGGGTATGACAATTTTTTTTTTTTTTTATCACTATAGTGATATTAGTGACAAGGTATATACACATGTGCTTCATTAAGAAAAAGTATGTGTATTATGAATTGAAGCCAACATCACAACAGTACCGGCATGTATTATTTCTTATGTTTAAGAACGCAATTTATCATTATAGTATTGCACAAAGACTGATGGTCATTCCAGCATCCTGCCTCATCTGTCCTACAGGCAAACTGTGGTGAAAGCTGCCTTTCTCTAATCTCAACATAACTCATGAGGGATATATAGCCACCTCCAAAACTGAAACTACCTTTGAACCGTTGTCAAACTTTTATTTACAATGGACTGGAAATAACACCTTTCCTTGCTCATATTCAACATTTGACTGATTCCATATATAACAAAGGTGATTATCATAAACATTATTGCTACAATGAGCAACAAATCTGTATGCTATATTAAGAAACATTAATCTATAATTCCATGTACAAACACACTTAACTATACACATATGCACAAATAAACATGTAAAACACACACATACACAGGCAGGTACGCATACACACACAGACACAAATGCACACACACGCACACACACACCTTATGTTAGACGAACACTCACACTATCGGAAGTGGTGAGGTAACGTACCCATTTGTTGAGTCCTTCTGTATGGGGACTTAGCTTGACATTTTCCACTCTCACCCCAGAACATACCCACTTTGATACCTCAAAGTCCAGCTCTCCAGACTCAACTGATGCATTCCCTCCAGAGTCCACCAACTGTAAGTAGTTGAAAAGTAGAATGGTGAATACTCACATTTATGGGTGAATTGATATTTCTTCTAGACACTAACTATATCTTTTGCTATGTAACATATATAATTGTGTACATTGCATGCAAGATCATTTCATATGTAAGTAGCTGATAATAACGGCATTAAGAGCTTGTGTATTTGGTCGTGCATAGTGAGATAGGTTAAACAATTGTCTGCTACTGTAGTTTTCTTGTAATTAGCCACCTAATGCAGTTTACTGTAATTTGCCATCATACGATGCACATAAAAAAATAATGAATATGCAAGTATATCTCGACAGATATGTCGACCCCAAATTTCAATATGAATTTCATGGTTTTAGCTCATATCGGTGGCATAAGATGACCCCCAAACTACCAAAACATCTGCAGTGAAGCTTAGCTGAATACTTAATTGAAAATTTTCAGTATTCATAGATTAAGGGGCAATTAACCTAAATCCGGCCATGGTAACAGTTAAATTTAGTGCTATCTACATTTCTTTTTGCATTTCCTGTTGAAGATTTACACTATAGTGTGCATAGCGCCATTAAATGTTACACGTCCACCACAATTGTATTGCTACTTTTGCTTTTTTTGGGGGGATCTATTAAATTTGTAAAATTTCAAGTCTATATAAAATTCATACCTTAATGATTTAATCAGTTGAATTGTAGAAGAGTGAACGAGTTTCGTCATAGTGTTACGTCATGTTACATTTTTTTTTGTTATCAGCAGGGCCGTACGCCGATTGCTATTTACCATACTTTTCACCGAAGATCACCAGTGAGCACCAAACAACCAAAATGATGATATACCATTACCATGAATTACCTGAAAATGTTTGAAATTGTTGGTGTGTTATCAGTGTAGCATATAAGGTAAATACAATATGTAGTGATAGTTAGTAGTTTAACCAATGAGGATGACCGATTTGTTTACATATCATGTGTGGTGTTGTGTTGACTGAGCTGGTGGGCGTGGTCGGTAGGTTTTAAGATCCCTATATTTGTACCGGGTGTATGAGACGACCCCTGGCTTGGGGCATGTTATTTTTATGATTCAGGTGTCATCTTATGTGCCGAGATATACAGTAAATGTATTACTGATTATCGTTGTACCTACACGAATAAATGCTTGAGCATAACTTCCACCAGGAAACTGAGATATGGTCCAGGTAATGGTCTTGTTGTCTGGAGAAAAGGTGACAGTTTGCTCACGGGGTCCAGAGGTCCTTGACATGATGGCTGCTGTTGTGGGTGGGGCAGCCACATGGAAAGTCACATGAGGAGCCACAGTTCCCATTCCTGTGTTGCTGACTAGTTTGAGCTTGAGCTCTGCATCACTGTAAATGCAGAAATTATTGTCAAAATGTAAATATTGTGGATGATGCATTTATAGAAAATATGAAAAAAAAATAAAGTAATTTATGCACAAAGCCCAAAGAGAAACTTCATAAGGAAGAACGTAAGAACTGATACAAAAATAATGAAAAAGAAAAACGAAACAAAACAAAACCGCAAAGTAAAAAAACATCAGCAAGACAGATGTAAATAAAACCACATTCATAGCTGAAGATTTACCTTTCTTTGCATTAATTACCTTGGAGTGAGGGCAGCTGTGGAGCCAGTAAGGGTGAAAGGTAGAAGGTGAGGATGGTCAGGGGCTAGAGTGTAGCGGGTAATTGTCATTTCCTGGCCAGGTACTGTCATCACACTCACCTTGCGACCACCATCCCCTCCACTTACATTTACCCCTGAGCCAAATTCCACTTCAGACATTCTTGTTCCAGTGGAAAACCCTAAGGAGCAACGTACATGAATACTAAAATTAGTTAAAGTAAAACAATGAAACTTAGATTAATGATTTCAAACGTAGAAGTTACAAGTTATTTATGAAGTGGTTTTCATTAATATAAGTACTACTTGAAGGTGTAGCAATTGACCACCTACATTACAATTAGTTTATATATCACACCATCACTGTGGTTTGGGTACCTGGAGAGAATGTGTGAATGTAAGATTGCATGTAGTATACAAGAGTGGAATAGATACTACGATTGTGAGAAGATGCTTTTTCCTGTAAACAGGAGGATAGTGCAGGATTAGCTATGAGACAGAGTTGGAAAGCAGGGTGCCATGAGTGTGAAAGTGTGAGATGCATGGACAGATATAAGTGGAGACTCTAATGCTGTTTGACCCTTTGAGGGAATTATGAGCAACAGGCATCAACACAACCAGATTAGATCATCATTGTCATATTCAATGCCTAATACTTTATGAGGAGTCTCTCCAAGGAATGGTCCAGGTAGAAATACCACTGGGCACCCTTGTCTAAAGGGTACTAACAAGGAGTCAGCAGATACCCAATATCAAAAATGTTAAAGAAGAAAAATTAAAGTACAAAACTTCAATGCTCGCTTTAACTAAGTGAAATCACTTCTTCATTACAGTCTTCTATATAAAGACTGATTTTAAACAAAATCAGCAGTGTGAAACAAGTATATACTCATATTGACATACTCTTACTGCACGTTATAAGCAAAACCTTGACAAGTTGTGTAATCAGAGCAATCATTGTTCTCTCCCAAGTAATTAGCTGTTGTTCTGTGGATTTCCACCAGTATCTGTCCTACCCAATAGAAAAACAATGATGATTGTAATTTGGTTTTGGTTAAAAGCAAGTTGAAAGTGAGACAGCTGTCATGACTTTAGTTTTATAAAAACACTTCTGTATCATAAAGATGATGTTTGACCAAAATTATACACACCTTCCTGCGGAAGTGTGGAGAATGAAGTGTTGAGAGACAAAGTGAGGGTTGGGTTGCCAGGAAGGAAGCATCGCACCTGGATGGAACCTGTGACCTCTGCCCTGATGACTGTACCTTCAGAAGATACTGATGCCCATACCTTTTCCACCACATCTACATACAGCTGTCAGTGAAGACAGATAGATGTAAGCAAACTAGTCTGCATCTTGTAAGAACAGCAATTTCAGGAACAGATGGTGTTATCTGATTTCTTAACCAAAAGTGTACAGACTCAGGAACCGAGGTACATTAACAGCAAAATTATGTCTTTAAAACCAGTATATAGTAACTCATATATAGGGTGTCTAAGTTAAAAAGTTCCATAAACATGTGATCGTTTCAACTTATTTGGGCATTACAAGGATTTTCAAAAGTATGCACTGCAGCCATTTCTACTGGGTGAGGGAGGAAAATAAGTAAGGTTAAGGAATATTTTTTTGGTAGAAAATCCATATCCACATCCTCTTTTCAGTTTTCTTTGGGAGTTAGGTGAATTTTTAAGTCTACCTGGTCTCGTTACCTGTTATCTGGTCTCAGGCCAAGTGAAATTTTTAAAATCCACTTAATGTATAAGGTTGACGAGAGGATATGTATTTGGAAGATTTTCTATTCAGAACAACATTCCCTGACCGATCATTATCTCCTTTCCTCCTTCACTTCCACCTGGCGCTAGTAACAACAGCTGCAAAACATAGCTTAAAAAATATATTTAACAAAAAATAGTTTAAACAAGTACTGTGTTCGTAAATGGAACAATTTTTGGTTCTGAATGATATAACCTTTAATTTCTGGAGCTTATTAAAATAACTTGTGGGACACCCTGTATACATGGAGAGGAAACTGACCAATGGCTGAAAAAAACAAATACAGGATACATAAAGCCTGCCAAATAATACTTCAAAGCCCCAATAAAAAATAAAAATAGGAACCTCAAAGTTTCAAAGAAGACAAAGTTAACAAATTTGTTTACTTACCTCTAGATTCCAACAGTGAAACATATAAGGTGTGCTATTGTGCTTTGTTTATTAATATGTGATTAAATGTATGTATGAATCACTTTTATCAATCTACAAAAATGTATCTAATTGTAACAAAAAACTATCCAGCAAATAACTATTACATACTCATATCTCATGATTATCTGGTACACACCTCAAATGTTTTAACTGTAATGTAGACTTACTGTTTGCTTGCTGATAATGAAGCGTAACTGTTACTCTTCTTTTTCTTTTATAACAATTTAAATTACGAGAAGTAAACTATCATCGAAAAATATCACAAAATACCAATGTATAAGTGTACCTCTCGTTTTCCAGTGTCAACTGTGAGTGAAGACTGTTGAGCAGCTGTACCAGGTGCACACTTCTCCAGGCCGAACTGAAGAGATTGTTACATCATCAGTTCAATGGTAAGCTTGTAGTAAGTGAACACTGACAGTATGAAAACAGGATAACTGATTCCATAAGTACTGCAAGGATATGTGACATAATAGCAAAAAATTATAATATTGTAAGAAAGGAAGTCAGCCATGCATAACTCTATCAATGAAATCATGGATGACACCTTAATTTGCAGAAGATTAACAGGTTTACTGTTGTATACTCAAAGTATACAACTTGATAACTGTCAAGAGAGGAATTGTATATCGTAAGAAGCCATTAACACTGTTCTTGGTAAAAAAAGAACAGGAACTGCAGATGAAAGTTGTTATCATAGTGTTTGAAGGAATAAGAAATTTAAAGTAAACATTTAAGGTAAAAAAATAGAAACACCTGCCACAACTTTTGTCATCATAAGGATGCAAGGAAGAATCTGAAATTAAAATGCAAGGCAGGCAAAGTTTAAAGAGCATTTGGTGGAATAATGAAAGGAAAGAATATAAGTGTGGATGTCAAAATCATTAAAGTAGCACATCAACCAATTCAACATGCTCCACAAAAAACAAAGTACAGTGAAGCACAATAGAGAAAAATTCATGCCAATACTCAGGGAGACATGTTTCAGTACTAACAAGTCCAGGGGTTGATATGATAGCTGAACTCTCCTTGGCTGCTATGACTCTGCTATATATGTGGGACTGTAGCTTATCTGCTGTCTGCAGCTGTAGGAAGCCACCATTCTGCAGAGAAGTCAACAATTTGGAACTTTTTTCATTATGAAATTCTTATGTTTGTTACACTCTCTAAAAGACCCAGATCTCTGGAAAGTCTCACTTATTGAAAAAATACAAACATATCTAGTAGATGAATATCACATCATACTGTTGTGAAGATCTACAAAACATTATAAGTTGTAAATCATTAAACGTGACACTTATAGTACTATCTATATTATTAAAGTCATTCATTACCATGGTTTCTTGCACTATTTCAGCAATAAGTGTTGCATTGGCTGTTATGCTGTGCTGAGTCAGGATGCCACACAAGCCAGAGCAGACCCGATGAAGCTGACCTAAGCTCTCTGTGACCAAGAGGTGTCCACATTGGTGTGTCAGGCTTCCAGGCCTCACCACACCCACCCAGTACAGATCGTCTCGGAACACATACACATACTCTTCTCCTTCTTTTGTCTAATATTTGGATAAAATTTA
The DNA here is from genome assembly GCA_036785275.1 of Cancer borealis. Taxonomy (NCBI): domain Eukaryota; kingdom Metazoa; phylum Arthropoda; class Malacostraca; order Decapoda; family Cancridae; genus Cancer; species Cancer borealis. The sequence goes on from JAXIVD010005419.1 coordinate 21,850, forward strand.
ATGTCATGAGATATATATATTTTCTAATTACAGCAGTCTTAATAGAACAATATTAGTTATGTTGCAAGTGATTTTTTATCATAAAAAAATATAGTGTCTGAAAACAATTTTAAGCTAAACAAAAAATATGCAAATACGTATAAGATCTTAAGCAATACAATCAGTGCTTAGGCTAGTGGATACTATCTTACAAACTACTTACAAAGGCAGGAGGTGGATCCCCATGAGGAGAGGATGACAGCTCGGACAGGAAAGGATGGAAGACCGCCTTGGTCAGGGTTGGTGCAACTTTTGAGAGTTAAGGATGTATCAAACTGTTTTCTTTCCTTCTATAAGCAACTCATCTTCCCAGGATGTGCCACATAAGAGAATGGTTCATTATCAATGCACAATTCATCTTAAGCATATAATGAATGCTTAGAATTTTATACCATGTATGTACGTAGGCTTCTGCCAGACGGATGTCACATGTAGCTGTGTCACACTATTATCTAGTATATCATTGGTCCAGTTCTTCTAATTTCTCAACATTTAGGTATGGTCATGTGGATGGAGAGGATTAAACATGCTAAACAATTCAAAGTGGAAAGTAAAGTGCTGGTGGTAGACCACGGATGACCGGAAGAAGCCTTGACGAAGAACTTGGAAAACGAAGGAATTGACAGGCAAGGCACTTAACTTTGTTTGTTGAGCTGCCATTAATCTAATCTACATAAACATGAAACCTGCCTCAGAATGATGATGGTAACACTAATATAAAGGGGGTAGTGGATCCTGTACAATACAAACATTAAAGTTTATATTATAATAACAATAGAACACTACATAAATACAAGATGAGTGCATACTGACTATAAATAATATAAACTAAGGTGAGTGCATATTGAAAGAATGGTGTAGAATTAATGGAGGTAAATCTATATTCTATTTTTTTCTCTTTTCTCCACATATTATTCCCTCAGATCCCATGATTATTGTTGTGGAATTTGATGAGCTTCTGGCTTCAGTTTATGTCTATAGGGTAACAGAAAAAATACAAACTCATGACTTTACCTTATTTCCAGTTTGGTTTGACATAAAAAGGATACAAATTGTTGCGAAAATAATCTCTCCTCGCTTGCTGGCAATGCAAAATGCCTTCAACATGGTAACTTATTATTCCTTCCCAAAGCTTGACAGTCTGGTTCACTCCGTCATTCTCACTCCGTGGAATTTCTTCTTGGGAATTTGATGGGGCCGTGCAGGCTGTGGTGCTACAGCCTCTAGTGCCCCAAAAGTGCAGGTTGCAGATGAATGAGTGGATCAGATCCTGTTGAGTTGACCTGTCCTTTGGAGGAAGGTCCTGGTGTGTTTGAGTACTTTGAAGGCCAGGCCAGGGTCTTGAGAGCCACCTAAGATGTCTGTTATTGTTGGTCTGCGGATGTGGAGAGACGACAGTCATTCTCCGTCATTCTCACTCCGTGGAATGACAGGATCATCTGAGTCGCTGGATGTAAACAAACAAAAATACAATCTTGAACGTGGGTCTTCTAATTCATTTATTAAAAGTTATTGTTTGAATATTTTTTGGAAGATATAATAGGATTATAAGATGCTTTCAATAACCAAATAACTTTTTTCAAGGGGTACAAGTACTCTATGTTTCGTTACAAGTGTAGAACAAATAACCAGTACAAGGTTGGAGACTGATTTTTAAGGGAGCCTCACGTGTTTTTTTAGGCATCACTACGTCATGCCTCGCTGGCCTTATTTAAGGATATTCTCAGTTTATCAACAAAAAGACAAGGAAGGAACGTCAATTGGTCCACACACTGAGTGAACGTTTGTGCCATACCAGCATGGAGGAGGGGTCAAGCCGGCGCGGAGGTCAATTCACGGCCATTGGTTTGACCTTATTAACATGGTAATTCAATGTTGTTACAATGGCCTACCCATTCCTAGTAAGCCATACATCAGTGATTGTTGATTACTTGCTTCACCATGTGTGTTTATCATGTAGATTGAGTGAGGAAGTGAGGGAGGCGTCTGGTGCCGTGTGGCATCGCTGGAGCTAAGTTTAGTGCGGGGCGCGAGCGGCGGCGAGGGTGAAGGTGCACAAGGCGGCGAGCGGTCACTGCGGGCCTGGGGGTTGTGGGGGACTGGTGGTTCGCTGCTCCTGGGAAAGTTGTGCCTCGTCTTATCCTCGCAGCCATGATAAAAGGCTGCTGATTTCTGCACCGTGCTCATCTTAAAGTGAAAGTGGATTATTTTTTTCTGTGTATGTGTCACTGTGAATAGAGCGACACGATGGCGGACAGCGAGGGGTCGTCCGAGCAGGATGACGTCTCATTCCTCCGCACGGTAAGTACTCTGCATTATCACATTATTCGTCTCATTAATTCCTTTGAACATAAGTTTTTATTATATTTCATTACGAGAACATCTGCAAGGCAAGGCAATAGTGAATTACGTTCTGTATGACATGTTTTTAAATCATTGAGGTAACATGAAATCAGTTGTGTTTTGCGGCAGTTATCATATCACATTGTGTATTTATTTTCATTTGAATAGGAAAACAACTTTTCTTTAAAAGTCAGCTCTTGCAAGTGAGGCAGCCATAAAGACTGGTGCCCGTAGCTATTTTTAAGCCTCCGGGATATCCAACAACAGTTTTCAACAAAGATACAAAGTCCTTTTCGGGAGAAGAAAGCAGACGGGTGGGTGTCATCTTTCACAGGAGAGAGAGAGAGAGAGAGAGAGAGAGAGAGAGAGAGAGAGAGAGAGAGAGAGAGAGAGAGAGAGAGAGAGAGAGAGGAGTTAACGTACATACATGAATATTACATAAGAATGGTTACACATCTGAGTAACTTAATCAACGATGTTAACCACTAAGTAGAGTTTTCAAGTAATTTTAGCATTAAACAATTTAATATTTTCGACACTAAATTATTTCCCCTACTATTTGATACAGTTTTAATGTTGCATTACACTACTTAACAATTTATAACTTTTTCGATCCTGAAACACTCCTATACCCTGTTCTCTTTCGTAACGCTTTGGGAATAACCTGAAATCCTATCATAGTATGGAAATGAATGTATCCAAGTGCAGCGATTTCTTATTTCGTCCAATACTTAGTGTGATTCTTGATAGTTTCGGTATACGATGAAGTAAGTTATGAAAATGCTCTTAAACTATTCTACTCATTGATAAATAAACAAGGAAACTGATAAAAAAAAAGTGTTTCCTGAATATCAAAGAATAACGTTCAAACTTTCCCTTGCCGATTTCAGAGAAGATTTAAGTGTGATGCGTGACTCCCTTCATTCAAACACAAATCAGCGGCAACAAGTGGCGTGATATATTAGTATTATTACCTATAAATCAAATAAACATTAACGGAGTAATTGTGAAATAGAGTATTAAGTTTTTGTTTCATTATACCGCTTAACAATGTCTACATCATATACAATCTGAACATATTATTGAGGACCTTCCGAGTACTCTTGAAACTGAAAAGAATGTCTGTAAGAACACAAATGGTTTAATGATTTCAATGTTATCACCACGTTCTTGTGCTCAGTGAGGGTTAAACCATTGCAACATTTCAATAGATTATACAAATGTACCTCCACCATTATAGTGAAAATGTTAGTTCATTATATCATGGTAATCATCTCAAGGTGTTTCTTATATAATCGATATCTTTATTTATTTTGCTCTGACTTACATGAAACGAATTGATATTTCATGAGATGCAACGTGGATTCTCGAACAAACGAGGCAATGTATTTGAAATTTGAATATAGCTCCATTATTTCAAGATTAGTTTAGAATGGAGGAAGACTGTTCGTATGGGTAGAAACACACACACACACACACACACACACACACACACACACACACACACACACACACACACACACACACACACACACACACACACACACACACACACACACACATACACACACTTTATGTAGGCAAAATATTACATATGTAAATACGTAAAAGCGCTGAAAATATAGCACACGGACAACATCACTTTACAGTCTCAGGCATTGAGGTGATGACAGAAGTTCTTACTCAATGATCAAAATGACGGAAGGGTGACACTGGTGGCAGGTGGTGAATATTCTACTGAAGCCGGGCGGACTCAAGCATGTGAATCCTCAAGAGACTAGCCTGAAAAAGGAGGGAAGAGAGTAAAAAAGCCACTAGGACGAGAAATGGTCGTCAACTGAGCCAGATTGGAATTAAAAGTCGTTTATGGCAACAGAAAGGGCGTGAGTGTGCTAGGTAGAGGCGTGGAGTGTTTCTCTGGCCAGTGAGTGAGTGTGTAATAAGTTGGCGGAAGTGAGAACTAAATTTAGATGATTAGATGGATAAACCAGTACAGGGAACATTTATTTACGTGAAAATCATGGATGGTAGGAAGAAATTGCTAATAACATGGCTAAATGGTTTCGAGTATGAATGAAAATGGTTGAAAATGTATCAGTCATTAGTCTTTAATCACTTTGAAAAAAAGTCAAGTAGTATTAGATAAGGGTAAGAGAGTGAGCAGGAAGTGAGGTGCGGCCTTGTGATTGGAATTAATTCTTGAATCTTGATTTGACCGTAAAAAAAAAAAAGAGAGAGAGAGAGAGAGAGAGAGAGAGAGAGAGAGAGAGAGAGAGAGAGAGAGAGAGAGAGAGAGAGAGAGAGAGAGAGAGAGAGAGAGAGAGAGAGAGAGAGAGAGAGAGAGAGAGAGAGAGAATTTGATAGGAAGATAGAAACATAAATAGACACACACGATAAGAGACTGATATACACATACACACACACACACACAAAAAAAAAAAAAGACATGATCCTAACTCTATTTCAGTACAACAAAAACACTGAACTCCATTTTTTTCTCTACAAATATCCATCCATGACGTCTCGAGGGAAGCGTCTTACTTTTCTACCTGAGCTGCACAGGTAACACAACATGGGACGGGAGGAGGGGAAGCATATCCTGGTGTCGGTACTCTGGGGGCTCTGGCGACTCGAATGTCCTCGCATGGCTCGGGGGGGCATCCATAAATAGCTAAGGGGAGACAAGACACCCAGCGTTGCCCAGCCCAGCCTTGCCTTGCCTTGCCTTGCCCCTCCTCGCTTTGCCTCGCTCCCTATAGTCTGTTGGCCACGGACTCACCTCCACCACGCTTGGAATTTCGAGTACGCCCTAACTGCTTCCGGCCTTAGTAATATCTCTTTTCCCTCCTTCCCCTCCCACCCTGTCTGGTTCCGTCTCATGCAACCCACCTCTTTTTTCTTCTTTGTTTTATTTTTATTTTTGTTTACTCGCTCCTTGACTTTTTATTTTATTTTTTTTATTTGTGTTCATTCTGTTCCTCCTGTCCCTCCCCCTCATCATCAATTCAGCAGTGTGTCTTTACAAATTAAAGTTTTAAATGCCTTATATTTTTAATTCATTCATGTCCACTGATACGAACTGAAAACTTTCGAAAGCATCCCCCCAAAAAATAAAAATAAATAAATGGTTGGATGCTGTTTCTGTCTTCGCAAAACACAAAGGTAAAGAAGATGAAAAGTCAAAAGCAGCTTTAAATTGCGGGATGCGAGCTCATGTTCTCTCATTTGACCTTGTGTGAGTCCCAGGAAGCGGAAGACAAGTCTGTTCCAGGCCTTTCCAGAATGACATACGGTTTCTTTTTCCTATGTTCTTCTTTTTCATAATCGTCATCATCTGTATCATCATCATCTTTTTCTTCTTCATCTTGTTCGTTCTTGTTCTTCTTCTTATCCTCCTTCTCCTCTTGCTTCCCTTTCTTCTGATTCTTTCTTTTCTTTCAACAGTCGAGCGGTGCACTGCAGTTTACTTCCTGAAAACTTGCTATAGCGTTGCCTACACAATGGCCGTGTTTGCTATTTCCCCCAATCGAGTTAACAGGCATTGGCGTCTGTACAGGGTCTGGGAGAGGGGCTCAGGTTGACTTGTACAAGTATTATAGTAGTCTTAGGTGTTTTGTCTGTATTTCAATTAGTTTCCCTTTTTTCTGAATCGTTATGGTACTATACTTTTTTGTGCTGTTCCTTCCTGTATTTTTTTTCCATTTTCGTCTTTGATGCCATCTCATATATTTTGGAAAAGGCAATTATTTATTTGCATTAGATTATCTCTCTATTTGGTTTCTTATCTCTTCATTCATTGGTGCTTATCTTTGCTCTTCATGCTATTTCTCTGTCTCTCCTTATCGTTATCTCCGCTGAACGACATTTACATATAACTTATAATCTTCATTTTTCCTTATAAGCTCCTGGTCACATTTTTTTCATCTCTGTTTCTATAAATAACTTGGTTTTCAACAATAATCGCGTCCATACTTTTCACTTCATTAATTTTCTTCTATTTCTCAGCTTCCCCATTATCATCATCATAACTTTCCTCCCTCCAATTTCGATCTTCTTTTAGCCTTTAATTTCCTCCACCAATCTTACAGTTCCTTGACTTCTCTTCCTCCTCCTCCTCCTCCTCCTCCTCCTCCTCCTCCTCCTCCTCCTCCTCCTCTCCTCCTCCTCCTCCTCCTCCTCCTCCTCCTCCTCCCTCTCTTTCTCATACGTTCCTGCTCTTCACCACTCTTGTCTTTCAAAATCGTTTCAAGTTCGAGAAGAAATTCCACTTAGATTCATCAGAGAGAGAGAGAGAGAGAGAGAGAGAGAGAGAGAGAGAGAGAGAGAGAGAGAGAGAGAGAGAGAGAGAGAGAGAGAGAGAGAGAGAGAGAGAGAGAGAGAGAGAGAGAGAGAGAGAGAGAGAGAAGAGAGAGAGAGAGAGAGAGAGAGAGAGAGAGAGAGAGAGAGAGAGAGAGAGAGAGAGAAGAGAGAGAGAGAGAGAGAGAGAGAGAGAGAGAGAGAGAGAGAGAGAGAGAGAGAGAGAGAGAGAGAGAGAGAGAGAGAGTACCCCTATAGGATAAACAATACGTGAAAAGGGTTACTTTGGTGAGTGTTTGTGGTACGTTCCGTCTGCTGACAGAAATAATATGACACACACATTATGGAGTAAGGCGTCCACACATGTGAATACAGACAGACAGAGAGACAGATAGACAAACAGATATACAAACACAGATAAATAAACATACATACATACATACAAAACTGACTGGCTTACTGAAACATACTAGCTACGTTACATAATTAAACTTGCATAGCTACTAAAAGAAAGAAGAGTTACAACACACACATAAATAATGGAGGACGAGGAAGAAGAGGAGGAGGAGGAGGAAGAGGAGGAAGAAGAGGGAGAGGATGTGTTACCTGCCAATTACAAGACAAAGTTGCTAGATAACATTTTACACTGGAGATAGACACGTCTCTGTATAGGGAACCAGCATTAGAAGCGGGGAGGAGGACCTACAGAGGGGAGGGAGAAGAAAAAAGATAGATTAACACAATAG
>JAXIVD010005420.1:0-5000 GCA_036785275.1 Cancer borealis
ACAATATAGACAATTTGATCTGGCGAGGCATCAGCAGAGCCTTAAACAGGTGGTGCATCGATACACTTGGGAGTAACTTGATGCCTTGTAAATAATGTGTGCGATAGTAATGACGATGATGATAGGAATACGATAACGATAATGACGACCGTGAGGAGGAGGAAGAAGGAAGTGGAACAGGAGGAGGAGGAGGAGGAGGAGGAGGAGGAGGAGGTGGGGGATATAACCATTTCCCCATCACCTCCCTCCCTCTGTCAGGCTGTTACACAAAGCTTCACCTGCTTAATAATGCACTAGTCTGCAGCTGACCACGCGAGGAGGCGAGGGGAAGGGAGGGAGGAAGGGAGGAGGAAGGGGGAGGAAGGGGAGTTGGGAAGAAAGTGTTACAGGGTGAGGGAAGGGTGAAGGGGTAAGATAGGAGCTAAGGATCTCTCTAGGCACACCAGTAACCGGTTCTATCCTCTCTCAATCTCACGAGTCCTTCTTCTTGTTCCTGATACTGTGTGGAGTGCTTTCTATATCCTCGTACCCTCCCTTATACCCATGCCAGACACCACACACCACTACGCTACACCCCTGCCATCACTATAACCCCGCCGCATCACCTTCACCCCTGTCATTGTCGCTATCACCCTGCCACATTTCCTTTCCACTCGTACCCTCACCCTGCCACGTTCCCTATGCTCCCTGCCACCCCTGTACCCCTGCCGCTCCCCTGCATGAAAACAACAGCACCTGGCAGTAGAGGATGAGTGAAGGACGCTGCTATTGCCTCATATATTGCGCTTCCAGTTATTCTCTTATTTTATTTCGAGATTCATGACACATTTTCGAATCAGTCACTGTAACCTACTAGCACAGTGCTTCTATTTATGTTCAGGGGCATGGCAGAGTAGGGTAGGGTAGGGGGTAGTGTGTCCCTCCCCCCCATGCTGCCCCTGTGAGTGGAGTGTGTGTGATGCGTTGGTCTGGTCTGAGGGAGGCTCCTTCAACACGTGGCGGCTGGCCTTGAGAGGTGTGAGGCAGCGGTGCCAAGGTGTGGCGAGAAGGAAAGTGAAGGAGAGTGATAACATTGTCAAGTGTCGGAATCAGTAATGAGTGACTTCATGTTCTATTCAAAGTGTAATGTTTTGTCCACTCAGGTTTTGTATTTGTAACTTGTATGTAATGCATGATGAAGTCACCTGATTCAACACGGTGCAGGTTGAATGAAGGTAACGCAGCCTGTCACGCTACACCACCAATAGTGACGAGGAAGGACGTGCTCACCAAGTGTAACGAATACTGCACTTGATGATGACGTCAGTGAGTCGTACAGTACATTTCACATTTTACTTCGTCCTTAGTCATTACACATTTTGATTGTTGTGAATAATTCACAGAAATAGTTTTCTTTATATAATCTGCATTACAAAGGAATGAAGGACTGAGTAAATATACATTTGCAAGCATTATAATTTGTTCTGGCTTAAAAGCCCGAGTGCTACTCTAATACTACTATATACATACACACATATTATATATATATATATATATATATATATATATATATATATATATATATATATATACATATGTGTATATGTATATATTTATGTATGTATGTATATATTCCCTGAATATTTAGAAGTGAATGTTGGTGAAAGTGCATTTTTATTATTATAGTAATCAATAGTGGTAGTAGAATTAAGTAGTAGTAGTAGTATTAATTACAAACACACACACACACACACACACACACACACACACACACACACACACACACACACACACACACACACACACACACACACACACACACACACACATAAAGGTGCACCAACAGCATCGTGAAGGACAATTACCATATGAACTAAATAAACGCGAACGCTTTTCTAAACTCGTCCTCACTGGAAGGTTGTTGAGCTGTGGACGGCGAGCCAAGACTTTTTGTGTATTCCTTACGGAGGCACGGCGCGGGGAAGGGAAGGGAAGGGAAGGGAAGGGAAGGGAAGGGAAGGGAAGGGAAGGGAAGGAAGGGAGAAGCGTGGGAAGAGGTGAGGAATGGATGATAACAGTAGCTGAATCCCCTGTCGCCTCTTGCCTCCCTCGGGTCCTGGATAATGGGGATCAGGTTAAAAGGGCGCCTCCCCGAAGAAGAAGAGGAGGGAGGAGGAGGAGGAGGAGGAGGAGGAGGAGGAGGAGGAAGAGGAGGAGCTGCCATCCAGGTGCTACATTAAGGGAGGGTGAAGTATTGATTCCTGTTTTGTTTTATTTTGCAATGTTTGTTGTTGTCTTTCCAAACACCATTCGTTTTTGTTTTCATTTTTTTTTGTTATTGTTTCTTGTTATTTCTTTTATTGTGTTTAGTTTGTTAATCTGATGTTGTTTGTGCTTCTTGCTTTTCGCTATTGTGGTGTTTGGATTTAAAAGTTGAAGTGCAGTGTTTTGTGGTGTTTTGTGGTGTTTTGTTTTTGTTTAGTGTGTTTTATTTAAGTGTGATGTGTGTGTCACCACTTGCATGGTGGTGTTTGGTTTCTGTTTGTGTGAATGTATAAATAGCAGGGTGTAGGCACGGAAACACACACACACACACACACACACACACACACACACACACACACACACACACACACACACACACACACATACATTAAGCATGCGTGTGTGTGTCCTCGCTGCAGCATAACCTCATTTCCGCTCTTAGGAAGGTGTTGCAGCCCGGTGGCTCGAGAACATACTTAATTAGAAAAAAAAAATGTGCTGCCAACACCACCACCACACACACACACACACACACACACACACACACACACACACACACACACACACACACACACACACACACACACACACACACACACACACACACACACACACACACACATTAGACGTTTACACATGCTCACTCGCACAGGCGATTAAACAAGGATTCAAGTTAAATTAGTACTGAAGAACTTTTCAGCATTTGTTTTTTCTCGTATTCCGTGGCCGCCTGACTCCCTTCCTTCCTTCCCTTCCCTTTCCCCTCTTTCTTCCCCCCCATCACTCCTCCCTTCCCTCCCCATCATCATTCTCGACTCAGAAAGAGAAAAAATAAATATGAATTATTTTTTACCCATGAAGTTTCAGACAATGGTAACCTAACTTCAGCGTCAGAGTCAGCTTTAAGTAGGTGAAGCCTCAGTGACTAAAATTAAAACACTGTCCCAGATTTGCCGGAAGTGGAGGTGTTGTTGTGAGCGGCGCCCGTGGCAGGTGGGCGGCGTGTTTGCTGGCGTTGAGGCAAGCGTTCTTAATTTTTTTTTTAGCAAATGCGAGTGAAAAAATGTTTGAATGACCAAGTATTTAATATGAAGAGAGTAAACACGCCTCCGACAGCCCAGTGCAAGTGGCGGACGTGCCGACGCTTGGAGGAAGGCAGCGGGTGTGTGTGTTTGCTGCTTTTTTAATTAAAGAAGAGAACACGAGGGTACGGAGAACCATTAGTTTCATGTAATGTTCACTGTTTTTACTCGGTGCATATCAAGGGTGCGTCGTTGTGTTCATTGCCGGAGAACGCGCCGCCCTGATTACCAGCTGGACCTGCGAATAATTGGACGGTGTCATTGTTTTGGCTTTGGGGGGAAAACGAAGCCGATTCACAGCGAGATGAAGTACCGTGATCAGAAAATTAACTACGGCAGCGCGGAATAGACGCCCATCAGACAAAGACGATTGCACCAAACTGGAAGCCTTTGTCCTGCCCAGTGCCAATAGTGATGATGATTATGATGATATGATGAGAACGGTGCCTGTGTACACCTTCCTCTGTGGCACCAGTGTAGCGACCACCATCAGGAGCCTCACTGGGACATTGATTTTGGTCTCGAATTCGGTGGTCGAAATGGTGGTCCTCGTCCTCGTCCTCGTCCCGCCGCTGTTCGAGGCTCGCTGTACACCTCTATGAATACATTTTCCCCACGAGTGCGCCTTCCCTACCCCCTATCAGCACCTCTCCCCTCCCTCTCCCCTCCCCTTTTCCACTCTTCCTCCCCCTTTTCCACACTCACCGCCCGGACCGACCCTTCTCTCCATTTCTTCTCCCCATTTCACTCCTCCCCCCCATCTTTTACCTCCATCACGCCCCTTGCCCTCCGTTTTTCCTCCTCCCCTCACTGCTTCCCCTTCGCTTTTCTTCCCTTTCTTCCCTAACTGCCTCGCTTCTCTCTCCTTCCTTCCCCCCTTTCCTCCTCATATCGCTTTCCCTCACCTTCCTCTCCCTCTCCCTTCCCTCATCACACCCACCTCGCTCCCTCAATCCAAATATCTCCCCTCTTGGCGATCCTCTTCTCTATCGCCTCCCCTCGTCCCTCCCTCTCTTCTTTACTCCTTCCCTCCTACCCTCCGGCCCTCCCTCATCATCTCCCCTCGTTATTCTCCCTCAAACTCATTTCTCTCCTCCCCTTTCCTCCCTGTATTCTTCCTTCTCAAATTTTATCTCCATCCTTCATCCCTCGTCTATTCTTTTACTCTCATTCTTCTCCCAAATATTTCCTTCTCTTCCTTTCTTCTGTGTCTCTCCCTCCCTCTCGCCATCCCTCCTTCCCTCCCGCCCTGCCGCCCTGATCCTTTCCTCTCTGCCTCTGCTCTGTCCCTCACCTTTTTTAGCCTCCCTTCCTACCTTCCTCTCATCCTCCCTCCATCTCCCTCCGTCTCTCCCGCGTGGGGAACACTAAGCCCTTGAACCCCAGGCTTATGTACGATGCTAGTGGAGTGGGGCAATCTCTCTCTCTCTCTCTCTCTCTCTCTCTCTCTCTCTCTCTCTCTCTCTCTCTCTCTCTCTCTCTCTCTCTCTCTCTCTCTCTCTCTCTCTCTCTCTCTCTCTCTCTCTCTCTCTCTCTCTCTCTCTCTCTCTCTCTCTCTCTCTCTCTCTCTCTCTCTCTCTCTCTCTCTCTCATTGTTTTCACTATATTGGTGTTAAGACCAAAAACTTTCGTCTCACAACTTCGTGTTCAGTTGTGTCATCGGTCTCGTGTATT
>JAXIVD010005420.1:10000-29265 GCA_036785275.1 Cancer borealis
AACACATTTAATGGGGTTTTATCTTAGCGTCTGCGCCTCGGAATATGGAGTATGGAATAGTAAAACCATGAATAGCGGAGCTGGCACCAGATAAATTGAATGGCGGCCGTGAGTGGAAGATGTAATGCAGTAGAGCGGCGTCCAGCGAGGATAAGCGATTGTGTGAGTGTCGAGCTACACCCAGCCTACCAGACTCCCCGCAGGCGTCGTTTCGCTCTGCCGTCCCTCGCTCAAACCTCTCGCTTTTAATCGCGTTGCATCGTTAACTACTAAACTGCCTCGTCAGGTGGAAGGTATCTAGGGTATAGGGCGCAGTTCAGGAGTGCTCTGCGAGGCTGTATCCAGGTGGAGGAGCAAATCGTGGAGGGGGAAGCGTGTGTGTGTGAAGATGCATCTCCTGGGAGCCTCGCTAGCCACGCTCGTCCTCAGGATTAAATATCATTGCCAGTCATGCTACCAGCGACTCGGGAAGGCACGGCACGGGTTGGGTGCGGAACGCATTGTAACTTTAAAGTTCTACAGCTGGAGTTGAGCAAGTTTAAAGTTGAGGCTTTGTGGTGAGAGGTGCGTTGGGAGGGTGTCGTTAGGAGGGTGGCGTTAAGAGGGTGGCGTTAGGAGGGTGGCGTTAGGAGGGTGGTGTTAGGAGGGTGGCGTTAGGAGGGTGGTGTTAGGAGGGTGGCGTTAGGAGGGTGGCGTTAGGAGGGTGGCGTTAGGAGGGTGGCGTTAGGAGGGTGGCGTTAGGAGAGTGGCGTTAGGAGGGTGGCGTTAGGAGGGTGGCGTTAGGAGGGTGGCGTTAGGAGGGTAGTGTTGAGAGGGAGGCGTTGGCTTGGCCCGTCACGCACCCCAGCTCGGTCGACGCACCGGCAGGAGAATCTTTATCAGAGGAACTTAGGTTTGCTTTAAGTTTGTCCAATGCTTCACTTCCTCGCCAGATGCTCCGACTGATTGAAAAGAAGAAGGAAAAGAGAATGTTATACTCAATTGTAATCATCTTTTTTAGGATTAGATTTCCGTCATTGAGGAGGAAAGATAAGGATGTCTTTCCAGTACATTTTATGGATAATTTGGGTGTAGAATTGTGAGGTAGATGCATGAGATACAGTGAGTATAGTGTGTTTGAGTGTGGTGTGCGTGTGTTTCAGTATGTGTGGTGTGTGCGTGTAGTGTGTGAGTGTGTGCGTGTAGTGTGTAAGTGTGCGCGTGCATTTCAGTGTGTGTGTGTGTGTGTGTGTGTGTGTGTGTGTGTGTGTGTGTGTGTGTGTGTGTGTGTGTGTGTGTGTGTGAGTATGAGTGTGTGTTTCAGTGTGTTTCAGTGTGAGTAGTTCTTGACAACACAACAAAGTGAAGAGGCGCCCGTGCCAGCTAACAAGCCTCGGGCGATGCTATCTAGTATTACACTTTTCAGAATTAAACATTTTCCTGATGAAAAATGTTGAAATTAATTGTGAATTTCACTGGCGGCGACAACGTGACTGAACATCAATATGTGCGAGGGAGTTTCATCCGACAAACGCCGCGTCTAATTAAAAGGGAAGCGAGTGTATTGTGCCGCCAGCCACCATGCCAGGGATGGAGATGTTCATTGGCAGCGTGCGTTCCTCTACACCCAAGGAAGTGTGTGTGTCCTGTGTAGACCCTGATTCTGGTTCTCGTTCCCCTTCTATTATTCCTTGATCTGTGCTCTGCCCTCGACACCTGACAACAAGATAAATTTCAACTTCAACTTGCTGTCAGTGGGAGTCTTCCTTCAGCTGGGTCCTCCATCCTCAGCCCTCAGGCAGCCCCCATGGGCCTGGCCGGGTCATCAGCACCTCAGCACCCCACACCAGCACCACTTTAAGCCTCACTCAAAAATATCAGGGCGACCGTGTGTCGGTAGTAGTGTGTCGTTGAAGCAATATCCCAACACTTTGCCAGGTAATATTTTCAATGACCTCATTATCCATTATGTACCTTCATGCGCTGGGTTAAAAAGGCGTTTAACCTTATATACTTTTGGAAAAAGCGTGATTACCCCATCCCCTGAGACAGGACTTTGCTCTTGACAACCTACATTTTTGAGCCTCCCGCCGTCTGTCTTCCTTGAATGCGTCGGAATGGGAGTCTCGCCCTAGAGTCGCTGAGCAATGAAGCGGCTCACTTAGGTATGCATTGTACTTATTAGTCTTACATTTTTCTCTTCTTTCTTTACAGATGAACCGCCCGATTCAAGTCAAACCGGCCGACAGCGAGAGCCGAGCAGGTATGTTGCACTTGTGTTTAAGAATACCATTGTTTCCCGTGGTGTAGTGAAGAGCCAGGCCTCCGCGTTGGCACTGTGCCTCTGAGGGATGTCAGAAGCATGCCGGCACTGCATCGTCGGTAAAATGTGGGAGTGATTTACAATATACACTCGGGTAAAATTTTCCTGGACATGTGAATTCAGAAGAGGGAATACATTTTAGTTTCTTAAGTTAGAAAAGTTTGTTCGCATTGTCTTGTCTCTTTTGAACAAAAACGAAAAGTTATGTCAGTTTCACACTCTTTCTGAGTGTCACTGAGCTTTTAGTATGCAAAGTGTGGAGTGTTGTAGCCAGACATTTAATACTTAGTATACATGCTAAGGGCTGTAGGATGGAATAATGGAAAAGTTGAACACATCTAGAGGAGCTGCCTTGGTTATTACTTGTCAAGGGTAGTAACGGCGGCGACGTGACAAAGGGAAGCGAGGAGAACATGTGCCCGGCGGGAGGGAGTCACTGATGTCACCCGGAACGTTATAGATTATGATTTTTTGTGGATTTTTTTTTTCTTTAGAGTCGAGGCAATGGATGAGTATTATCAGAGGCGGCGACGCTGAGGCGAGGCGAGACTACGGTGTATGGGGTGTGATGCCTCGTTAGTTACATTCTGATGGCCAGGAAGGAGGGTGTGAGGAGAGTTGAAACACACACACACACACACACACACACACACACACACACACACACACACACACACACACACACACACACAGACACACACACACACACACACACACACACACACACACACACACACACACACACACACACACACACACACACACACACACACATACACACACATATATGCACACACACACACACACACACACATATATGCACACACACACACACACACACACACACACACACACACACACACACACACACACACACACACACACACACACACACACACTAGTTACTTTCTTGTGCAAACACAAAATGTACGAGACAGCGCATGAAAATTCCGTCAAGCACAAACAACAGAATAAAAAATACACACTCGAGTTCAAGCACACACAGCACGTGCGCGCACACACACACACACACACACACACACACACACGCACACGCACACGCACACGCACACGCACACGCGCACACGCACACACGCACACGCACACACGCACACACACACACACACACACACACACACACACACACGCACTTCCTCGAACGCACACAAGCCCTAGTCGGGAAAACTCTTCATTAAGGAAAGAGAAGGCACACAGAGGCTAGACAGAAGGCAGCACATACACGGGTAGAGGATTGTAGGAAAGCAACACAAACACAGATGGACACAGCAGGGAAGAGAAGGCTTCACTGCTACGGCTAAGAGCTCTCAAAACAAGAAAAACAAAAACTCACTACCCAAACGCACCAAGTTGGAGTCTGCACGAGGCACACGAACACATTTTTAGCACACAGACACAATGAGGAAAGTTCTCTGATAACAAGAAAAATAAGAGACGTTTAATTACAAAAGTAAGAAAGGCCGACATGCCACCCTCACTGCGTTTCCTGACAAGTTGACTCATCCAGGAACTTGGTGGAGCGGCGCCTCGGAGCTTCGTTTCGTCCCGCCTCGGAGCCTCAAAAGGAAAGTTTCTACTACTGAAGGAGAAACTTGAGTCACGGACACACGCGTCTTGCCGTCCGTGATGATTTTCGAGTCTTTCCTGTTCTTTCTCACTGTCTTGTAGGCGGCCATTGCACCTCAACTGAAACCTTATATATGTGTGTTCTGAAAATAATGGTTTAAACTCCATCTTGTCTGGAAGTATTTACAATAACCTTAGCAGTTCAAATAGTTACTGTGGGTTATTTTTGTGTAGTTAAATGACTTAGCTCTGCATTACGACTTCCATCCATAGTTTGTGTGTGTCTCCCATGCATTTTCAGACACCATCAGCTTCATGGATTGGTAGGAGTGTTGGTAATCCTTCAGTTTAGTAGGGATGGGAGGGAGGCTGCAGGACGGGCAAGGTGAGGTGAGGTGATGTGAGGTGAACGGGGACGCCAGACACCTGAGCAGCATCGGCCAGGTCCATCGGTGCGTCCTGTGTGGTTGTTATCCCCGCGGCCGGCAGTTACAGCCACCTGATTGGCCGGCAACGCTTTGATAGTCCGCTCATGTGATTTGGCGGGACCGTTTTCCACCTTCAGACCGGCGGTTCCCTTTCCTCTTTCCTTCTCCTCTTCCTCATCCACATCCACATCCTTTCCTTCCTATCTTCTGTTTTCCCATCACCTGTCCTCCTCTCCTCTTCCTCCTCATCTTCCTCTCCCGCCTCCCAGTGTCTCTTAATAAAGCTTTGTGTTGTCCTGTCTTCGTGCTGTTGATTCCTTCCACGTCATCGCTGTCAGCGCGTCACGTCCTGCGTCGAATACAGTGCGGATATCTATGTATCTGCTCCATTGTCTTCCCTCCGACGCGCCGCCGCTTCCGAAGCATTTCCATAAATCTTCCAAAGTTTTCAAGGGAGGCGCGTAGCAGCGGGGTAATGAAGCGTTGGACTCAGGTGCAGATGGTACTGGTTCGAGCATGGAGTCCCCCGCAATGTCTTTCACGTGTTGAACGACTTAAAGTTGCCTCGGTGTTGGCCTTCCTGCCGCGGCTCGGAGGCTGGATAGTGTGCTGGTCACAACGGTCCCTCGAGTGAGATTCTGTAGCGTTGCCATAAAACGTATATGTGTGTAACGACGCCCAGTGCAAGATTGTACAGAGGAATACAAGTGATTCTTGGTGCGATGTGGGCGGGACGAGGGAAAGCGAGTAAAAGGGTTGTACATAATAACATTTTTACTCGTTCTCGGGTTTCTTTAAGAATGCCATCGAGGTAAAGTGCGTGTTATGGCGCCCTAAAGAGTCTCCATTATAGGACTCGTATTATCATGTCTTCTCCCCGAGGTGTAGGTGGTGTTAGCAGCGTGTGTGAGGGTGTGAGGGTGTTGAGGTGCGGGAAGGCAGGGAGAGTAGCGGCGCTCGGCATGATATCTCACGTCCCCGTCAGAGCCACTCGCCTGTTGCCGAGTACCAGAAAGCTGCTTGTCATTATTCTCGCTCAAACCTTCTTCGTGTGTCTTGCATTAATATCTGCCTGAAGCGCGATGTTGCTGGGGTGATATCCAGCCTCGTCCTAGTCTCGGGCCAGAAAGTTTCCTGCCTGTCGGCGGCAGGTGGCCACAAGTTAAATGCAATCGCCAAGATTAATGATTTTCAGATGATCTGCCATTTGTTTCCGGAACCCATTCGTTGGTCCAGTTTGGGAATTGAATTTGGAAATATGAGGCAACGAAAAATAAGAACTCGTCCTTGATCATGTACGTCGATCAACGATTAGGAAGAATTACAATTTCTTCTAAATAATGGACGGCACTTTAAGCATCAAAAAGTGGAATGTGATGAATGACACAGCTTTTGGAAGATAAATCATAGCTGCTCCGCCCGAACCCGAGAATGAGACGTCACAATCTGCTGAGGACGGCGTGTAAGATCCTCCCCCCCGCCAGCCCGCCCGCCCCCTTGTGTCTGGCCCGTCAAAAAGGGGTGGCGGGTCTGTTACCCAACAATTTCGGGTGAGTGAGGCCCCGGATGGCATCAGCAGAGACGCCTCCGTCCGGGTCAACACAGTATACCTTGCCGTGGCACTCACTGCCGCGCAACTGCATACAAACTACAGTGTTCTTTCCAAAATGTTCCCTCATAAGGCTGAGGGGGAGGAGGGACTGCACTCCTAAATCCATGCCGTAAAATGTTCGAGCTCGGAACCGTATTTGAGGTGTCACGGGGTGGAGGAGCCGCGTCATTTTTCACCGGCCGCCTCCCAGCTGGCGGGACCAACGCGTCATTAGAGCGGCGCGCGGCCCACCTAAACTGGAAAACCTTTAAGCCCAGAATTTTGCCAAGTTTTGATGAATTTTCGATCTTAGTTGAAGTGTCGTAAATTGCATCTGGTGCCGGGTCACTCTGCGGGGCCAGCTGTGTTGGGCGATTTTTTTGTTTAATTATCTGTCATGTAAATGTTGACATGATGCATCGACAAACATACAAACATGAATCATCTGGGATATAGTGAGAAAACATAAAGATCCACAGGAAAAAGAAAGAAAAAACAAAAATACTGGAGAAATAAATATCAAACACTAAGAAAAAAAAAAAAAAAAGTATATTTCCAAATACCAAAACCCATTAAAAAAGAGAGAAAGATTTGAATAAATTAAGAAACCATATAGAAATAGCGTAGACTTGGACGAAGAACATTTTTTATAAACAATCAAACATACAAAACAAACAAACAGACACACACACATACAAACAAACAGACAGACAGACAGACAGATATATTCGATGCAGTAAGGTCACGATAATCATCCATTCACTGCGATGAAAGGTGCCAAAGACCAGAATAATCACTGTTCTGAGACGGTGATGAGGAAGGCCTAAGGGCGCCCCACACCCTGTATTGCATCGAGCCTCGCCTTGCCTACACGTCAACGAAGGATTGATTCATTATGCAAATGCTGATCGACAACGGAAGAGCGCGATTCCTTGCCTCCCTAAACGATGAATATTGCAAAACAGGGGAAAGAAAAAACTTGTAAATAAAGTCAGCCTAAAGTATATGTAAAATAGATAGATATATAATAGTTACACAAGATATAGTTACCAATATGTCCTTTTTTTTTCAGTGTCCTCTTAATGGAAACATAGGGTCGACATTTCAATAATAATAATATAAAAAAAAGTTATATTAAATTCTAAAAAAAAAACTCCAGTCATGTTTTCAATCAAGTTTCCAAAAAATTATAAAAAAAAAAAAAGTCACCCGCAAAGTGATTTACATATCTATTGATATTTATTCGCCCAATCAGAGTTGAGATAAAAGACTCCATTTTCAAGACCAGGACAAAAAAAAGTCGAATTAACAAAAAAGTTTCATAGGAGTAGTGGGGAGGTGAGAGGGAAGGAGAGGGAGGGAGGAGAGGAAGACACAAGGGGTGGAGGGGAAGAGAGGGGAGAGAGAGGGCAATGGGAGTTTAAAAAAAAAAAAACTTTGGAGGAATCGTGACTGAGGTACTAGAGAGGAGGAGAAAGGGATGAGGAGCCGAGAAGGGAAGTGAAGTACAGTGAAGTGTGAAAGAAATATGGTGGTGGTGGTGGTGGTGGTAGTAGTGGTGATGGTGGTGGTGGTGGTAGTGGTGGTAGAGAAGGCAGTAAGGCAATAGTAAGAGGTGAAGAAAACGGAGATGGTGGAGGAGAAAGAGACAGACAGACAGACAGACAGAAAAAAGAAAGGAAAAAAACGTAGATAAAACCAAGAAAGCATAAAACAGAGAAATAAAGACGAGACACAATAAGAAGAAAACAAGAAAGAAGGTAAAGAAGAACATAAAGAAAGTATAAAAACTAAGAAGAGACGAAGAAGTGAGGAAGAAAGAGTCAAGAAAGAATATAAAGAAGAAGAAAGAGCCTAGAAAATAAAGAAGGAAGTAGGAGAAGGAGAAGTAAAAGAAAATAGGTACAGTGAAACAAAGGAAGGAAGGAAGGAAATAGAAGAAGAAAGGAAGGAAGGGAGGCAGAAGGAATATATAACAGAAAAGAAGAGCACAAAGAAGAGAATAGGAAATGAGAGGAAGAGGAGAAGGAAGGTAAAGGGAAGAAAGAGGAAGAAGCAGAAGGAGAAGTAAAGGTATAGAAACATAGTCAAGGAAAGGAAATAGGAAAAAATAAAAAGAGAAGAAGGAGGATAAAGGAACAGAAGCATAATAAAAAAAAAAGGAAAAAGGAGGAGAATGAGTAAGGATAAAATATCATAGTGAAAAAAAGGAAGTAGGAAATAGGAAAATGAGAAGGAAAGAAATCATAATAAATGGAAAGAAAAAGGAACAAGTCGTAGGAGGATGAAGGGAGAATAAGGGAATGTATGGGAGGGAGAGAGGGAGTCAGGCAGGGCGGGGGTGGTGGGGGGAGACTTTATAGAGCAGCGGGGGGTTTAATTTTCCAGTTGAGAAAGTAATAATTCCCAGTTCTTCAGGCCGGATCAATAGTCGCAATAGAAGGAATAATTTCCCGCCTCATTTCTCCGCGGGATGTTGTCGTGGCCCCTTGGACGACTAGGCAGGGCGGGCTTGCCAAAGAAGGGGAAGGCAGGCAGGGGTTTAGCGGCTGCATCTGACAGGGACGGTTCCGGCGTTGTGGTTGTGCTGGTTCTTTGGTTCGACTGTGGTGGTGGTAGTGGTGGTGGTGGTGGTAGTGGTGGTGGTGGTGGTGGTGGTGAGGGAGATAAAGTTCATTGGATATCTACATGTCTCCTCTCATTTTCACTCTCTTTTCTCACGCCCTGCTCCCTTCCCTCTCTTCCCCATTATCTCCCTCCCTCCCTCTCCTCCCCTCTCCTCCTCCCTTCCCTCCAGCCACCCCGGAAGGTTAAGGGTTTCTTCGTCTTCCACATAAACTCTGCCATTTTTCTTCATCTCAAGGTCTTGACTCGGGTCTTCTTCAATATCTCTCGCTTTAGTCCTTTAATTCCTCGTAAATGGATCTCCTTTTTCTGTTTTAATCTTCACTTCCAGCGTCCTTCCTCTGGTCCTTTTTTTCATATATATTATAGTCTTCTAGTGTGTGTGTATTTTTTTTTGGTCATAAATAATACTTTCCTTAGTAAGCAAATTTTCCTCGCTCCTCACAATGCCAGATGCAGCTTTAGTATTTTATTGCATTGGAAATAATTAAATTCCGAAAAAAATCGGCATCGAGTTTTTCGTTTGGGTCTTCCCGGTGTGTGGCTTTGATCAGCTCATATTTTGGCCCATTAGCTTTAACGATGCCAGCCTACTTTCCACTACGGCCCAGTTATATAAACCTTTTAGAAATAGCTGACGACCTTTCTCCTTTATCGAAGTCTTTATTACTTGCCTCAGCGAGGAAGCATAATAGTCGTGCTTCTGTAGGTGACGCTCAACAGGAACACACTCACTCCTTCGTGTGCAATCACTGTTTCTTCTTTTCCTCTTTACTTGGGGAAAAGAAAGCTACTTCACTTTTCTCAGCAATTTTTCGTAATTCAATGACAACTATTTTCTTCTTGTCTTAAAGTTTCCTAACGAAGTACTGTATATGAAATTCCTTCTGATGTTTACTTAAGAATTTTAAATTGAGATTTGCAAGAATCTTCATCAGAGCAAGTTGGGTATTAGAGCAATAAAAAGCTGAACACCACAACTTTCTGGAGAGTTTGTACTTACTTGGCAACAATTCCGGAATATCCCAAGAATTCCTCCCTCAGAAGCGTAAGACCTTGATTGCGGCTTTGCTTAGAAGTGCTTCGACTACCACGCTGTCTCCTCTTTCCCTCCTTCCCTCGTTCTGTTCCTCCTTTCTTCCTTCCTTCCTTCTCTCGTTCTGTCCCTCCCTGCGTCCTACGTCCTTCCATACTACTCTATCACTCTCGCTCTCTCCCTATCTTCGTATCGGTTCTTCTCTTCTATCCTGCATCCCTCTCTCCCTTTCGCTTTTTTATCGTCTCATCCTTCCTACATCCCTCCTTTCCTTCATTCTTCTCTGTCCTTTTATTTCCCCTCCTACTATATTCCCTTATCTCTCTTTCTATTGTTCCTTCTCTTCCTTTCTGTTTATTATCTCTTATCTATTCCTCTTTCCCTCCTTCCATCTCTCCCTTCCCTTCCGTTCATATCCACATCTCCTCCCCTCCCCTCCTCCCCTCCTCCGATACACCCACGCCTGTACCTCAAAGCCGTCGCAAAATAGAACACAAATGTATTCCCCAATATTTGCACCAAAACAAAAAGTTGACTTAAACAACACGTAGGCGCGAGAAGAGAAAATCTGTTATCATTAAAATTTCCTTTGAATTTTTGTCGAACTCCACAATAGTTGGTGTTCATCAACTCCCTCAAGCTCCTCATTAATGGGAAAATTAGGAAAAATATGCATGTAGTTTTTCCTTTCATATTGCCAGTCATTATTTCGTGTATTATTTTTGTTTTATTGTGTATTATATTGCACATGTAGGACTTAGATGGTAGGGAGAGCTATTATGAGTAACTTCAGGATGTTATTGTGTTTGAATGTATTGATGGGTGAAGGTACAGACAGAGGCGGCGGGTGTGAGGGACTGGAAGGCAAGGAAGGTATACAGTGGTGTTGCAGCTCATCACAAAACACAAACACTATTTCTGGCATGAAGTTGTACTGGACGTTTTTATACTCCTGGGTTTACAGTGGCCGTGTTTATCTCAGAATTTTATGAGTTGAGAATATTCTATTATTTTCATATTGATGGAGATACACTGAGCTTTATTTTTACACTTAAGGCCACTTGTTTGTAAATATTGATGAGATCACTTGATGGATTAACGATGGATTTGTGTTCTTTTTTTCCCTCGCTTTCATGTTTAGAAGAAAGTCGTATTCATGAGACTTTTACATTAAAATGCTGAGGTTAGGAATTTATATTCAGAGAGAAGAGTCGCTCCATCACTTTATAACACGCAGGTGCTTCCGCCCCGTCGTGTAGATGGAGTTGGTGTCGTGTTGGGCGGGCGGGGAGGCGTGGCTGGCTGGCCTGGGTGTCGTCTGCCGGCGGGAGAGTGTCAACACGTCGCGTTCCTCGTGAAAAATGATTGTTGTTATCGAGTGGGTCAGGCTCCGACCCAGCCCTCCGCCGCCCTTCTTTGTTTCGGAGCCACAGCCTGTGTTCGCGGCGCTGCTCCTGTGCTCTGGCCACTTGCTGCTCAATGCTACTTTTTGTATGCGTGTGTTCATCATCGCACACATAAACCTTGTATGAGTGGTGTGGCAAGCCATTATGTGCCTATTGATTCCCTTCACCTTAATGGGGTTCAGGAAATTGCATCCATAATAAATATTGAAAACGATCGAGTTCTATGAGCGATTAAGGGACATTAACCCTCCCACCCCTCCCCCCCTTCCATCCCCACACACCCTAACCCCACACGCCCCTACACCCGTCCCCACACACACCAGGGCAGCGAGTGACGTTCCTGGAAACACATTTCTTGCTAGGGTGTGCAGAGGGAGGAGCGAGGCACGCGGCCCCTGGGAGTGTGAAGGACTCTTTGTAAAAATAGCGTGTGACAGGCAGCCCCTCCGGCCGAGGCGTGTGGAGGGTGTGACGTGGCGGATATTACGAGAGGATAACCTCCCACGTGCTCCTGAGTTCCTTGTCGCCGACTCGTGCCGTGAAGCCAAAACACGAAGCCAACCAACACTCTTCCTTCGGCTGACTGACCTCAATCCCCGTCCTCTTCCCCCTTTTATTTGTTTACGTGTTTCTAATCTTGATGCGAGTGAATAATGCTCTTGTAATGTTATCTAGGGTGGTGTAAACAGTGATAGGCAGGCGTGCCGCGCGTGAGGGCGTGCTCGTGCAGATAATGAGGTCAAGAAGGTGCTTGACGGTCGCTACTCCCTCTCCTCCCTCGCTGTCGTGTTACGGAATTACTTTGAGCCATAAGGACGCCGGGATGAGGAGAGTGAATGGCCGAGGTGCGAGGGAAGGAGAGCCGTGGGACTAGTATTTTCCACTCCTACATTCTGCTTTTTCCGTTGAATAAGAAATGTGAGACTCATCGTTGTTTTCACCCACACTATTAACAGCAGGGTGTCCATGGCGCGGCAGTGACTGTGTTTGGCAGTAGCACAGCAGCTCACCCCAACTACACTAACCATAAACACTAATGGTTCTTAGGAATAAACATGTAAGCATCCACGAGGTTTCTTTCCGCCTCACTCGAAAGGAAAAGGGCGAGAGGACGGGGAGGGAGGGACCAAGTACTGAACGAGGCTTTTACAGATTGTGGCCGGGCCTCGGGGACGTGTTACCGAGGGTTATGGCGTATAAAACACCTGCCAGGCGCACCAGGCAAAATGGAACCCGGCACACTATACTTCTTGTCCACTCGATCACAGCCTGACGCGGGAAATGACCAGTCCTCCGGGTGGAAAGGTGCCTGCCTCAGGGTCACCCGCGGCACGTTATCGCTCACCACACAACCTCTAGTTCACAACGTCCCGGAAAATAGCTCCTTCTTCAGGGCGAGAATCCACAGTTTATGGCTTCAGGGCCGCGACGAGAAACTGCCGTCCTCAGGGTGAAGTGTCACTGATCCCTGGCAGAGGCGTCCCACCCTCAGGCTGTAGCGACCATGCGTCACCCTCCTCACCTCAGCCACCCTACTAATAATAGAGAGAGAGAGAGAGAGAGAGAGAGAGAGAGAGAGAGAGAGAGAGAGAGAGAGAGAGAGAGAGAGAGAGAGAGAGAGAGAGAGAGAGAGAGACACAGAGAGAGAGAGAGAGAGAGAGAGAGAGAGAGAGAGAGAGAGAGAGAGAGAGAGAGAGAGAGAGAGTTTTCTTGTATACACCTTTAATCCCATGGCGTCGTGAAGGCTCACCAATCAAGGCGTCCAAGGTCAGGCGGCCGACAAGCCCTGAGTGAATGAGGGAAGCAGAAAGGGGGAAATATTTTGCCTTGAGCTGCACCTCCGATAATGGCGCTCTTCAAACCTCTTGAGTGTTGGCGCCGAGGCCGCGACGTGGGGATCAGCGGCACCCCTTTGGAGGACACTGTGCCGCCTGCTGCCTCGATCTCATTCCCTGAAACTCCGTGTCCCTGCACCTCCACGCCCGTCCAACCAGGGGAAGGAAGCCTCTTTATTACACTGATTTGTTTATGCTAGCAGCGTTGTGGCCCAGATTCCCAAGTTTTGCCGCAGTGAGCAACAGTTTACGAGGAGCAGACGGCGGCAGCAACAGGTCAAAGAGCTGCTTCTCGCTGCCTCCTACGGGACTCTTGCTACCTTGAAGGAGGCGCCTCAACGAGCTATCCTGGCGTGCAGATCAGCTGCAGGAAAATCAACTTTTCTAGAGAGTTTTTTTTACACATACTTGTAAAGGAATATCACATTTATTGCAGCACATGACTGATTCATGACACTAATGTGTGTTGACAACCCTTCTTTAAGTCCTCGGTAATTACAACCAAAGATAAGTCGATGTTTGGTAACTCCCTTACATTTCTTCTAACAAATTTTTTCACTGTTAGAAAAGGCCTAATGGTGTCGTATTATTTGGCGGAGGCTTTCTTGGTGCCTCGTTGTGATGGGAGGGTGAGGGTGAGGACCATTCTTATAGCCGAGTCATAACAGTTTGCAGTAAGGGCGCGAACACAATTACATTATCGACATAAAACATCCATATAAGCTTTGCACGACCATATCTTGTCATTGTGTAGTCATGGGCCATTACCTACATACAATATCACACTTACAGTCACAAGAACAGCTGAGAACTACCTCGTGGAGAAAGACAAATCAAATATTCTCCATCGCGTGTATTTACAGTTCATGGATAAGTAGTGATATTCTTACCCAGACCCATTCCTGCCGCGGTCTTGAAGAGGCAGAGCTCCATCCCTTTATTCGTGGTGGTCCGACGGCCTTCAAAACGTCCTCCACCTCGCCTCCTCGTGCTGGGAAGGACGCCGCGAGGATCAAGGTAATGCACGTTATATTGGGCGGGGCTCTGACCTGCCTTCCTCTCAGATGATGATGGGGTAGCGTCCGTCCCTCGCCTCTCCCCTCAGCCTGCTCTAAGAGGATTTATCTCCTCTTGCGCTGCCGAATTGAGGAAAGGGACAGGGAGGGGCCTTGCCATCCCCTGCACACTTGTCCCTCTGCCTCAGTGTGTGCAGGAAAGAGGGTTCAGCGTGAGGGAGGGTGACACGAGCTCATCCCAGACCAACCCTAGCCTCACCCTCGCCCTGGGATAGAGGATGTTCGCCCAACATCCCACATTCCGTCATGACTCACGAGAAAGCGTCCATTCCACGACATGAAAGGAGTCATTTCTCCTTCGTCTCCACAACCCAGAAGGAAGTGAGACATTCCTCCGTGTACCTTGGCTGAGAAGGGAATCCTCTCTTCCCTCCATCCTCCAATCCTCCTCCTCCTCCTCCTCCTCCTCCTCCTCCTCCTCCTCCTCCTCCTCCTCCTCCTCCTCCTCCTCCT
Source organism: Cancer borealis (assembly GCA_036785275.1). Lineage (NCBI taxonomy): Eukaryota > Metazoa > Arthropoda > Malacostraca > Decapoda > Cancridae > Cancer > Cancer borealis. The sequence continues at coordinate 24,337 of JAXIVD010005420.1, forward strand.
CCTCCTCTTCCCTGAGTATAGGGGAAGGGGAGGGGCCTGTGTTCCTAGTTAATGCTGGCCACGTCCCTGAGTTCGCAACACCTTCCAGAAAAAAATATGATTGTAGCTACAGCATTATTTTTCATTGTGGTTCCCGCGTTTGTATGTTGCGTGCGACGTAACTCTGAGCTGCGGGGAATCCACATCATACGTCACTTGTGTCTTTTTTTTTGGGGGGGGAGGTTTTTTTTTTTTTTTCTTAGTCAAAAGTGGGTTGGACGGAATTAATTTCACTTTATTACATGAGAGTTCCGGAATACAATTATCAGATTTCAAGGGAAGACTTAAAGGAGAACTGCTGCGTGTGTGTATGTGTGTGTGTGTGTGTGTGTGTGTGTGTGTGTGTGTGTGTGTGTGTGTGTGTGTGTGTGTGTGTGTGTGTGTGTGTGTGTGTGTGTGTGGATTTATGAAAAGCGAGGAAAGGACAAGACAGGCCGAGGAGTGAAGGCTGAGACCAAACCACTACTACTAAGCGAAGGTCAAAAAACACGAAGTTATAGACAATAGAAGAAGAACTAAGGACTAAGGAGTGACACGCACCACAGAAACACGGGGGGAAAAAAAAAAACCACGAAAATAATAAATAAATAAAAACAACTCACTGGAAACACACAAGCGACAATCAACAAAGACATGAGACTAAGGAGGAATATAAAGATAGACGATATACGGAGGAAGGTCTGTGGGAGTAAGAACTGAAGGAGGACTGCTGAGTAAGGCTGACTACTGAGGGACGTGGGCGGGTGGGCGGCTGGATGGCGGGCTTTGGGTACAGGACTCCAGGTGCGGGCTGGGACGGGGTAACGAGCCTCTTGATGTATATGTATCCGGTATTGAGCCTTCAAGCGCTTCTCAGGCTCCTGTCTTTAAAATACAACGGAGGGGGCTGTTTGGGGGGCGGTGCTGTGGAGGGGGGCTGTTTGGGGGGACTGTTTGGGGGCGGCGCTGTGGAGGAGGGCTGTTTAGGGGGCGGCGCTCCAGGGATTACTTTGTTTCTTTGCCGATAAAGCTGATCCTACGAGTGGACAGGACGAGACTTTCCAGCGACATTGAGATAGAGCAGCGGCCATTGTCGTGTTTCCCGCCAAGTTATGTTGAACAGTGTTATGAGGATTTGTAATGAACTTTTTTTTTTAAGGTGGGACTTATATATACTAAGCGTTGATATTAGTGTTAAGTTAAGTAATGATTGATAATGTGAAGATAAAATACATAAAGGAATGTGTAAACGTGGTACTTACACAACAAGAATTTTTCATGTTTAAAGGAACCGAAGTATAGGATAACAGCATCGACAAAACAATGTATACTCAAAATAATGAAGGACAGAAAACATACACAAAAAATACACAACCACAAACAACGACACAATAAAGAAGAAGAAAAAAATGTAGTAAAACAAACAACAGATATATTTTTCCCTTCCTCCAGACTTAAAAAATATAATTCGTTCTTATCGACAAACATAAAACACACTCAAAATAATGATTGGAAAACATAGGAATAAGATAAGAGCGTGTGGCAAAGAAAGGTTGGTTAATAAAATCGAGATAAAGTGCAATTCAGGGGATGAGAGACGAAGTGAGGGTTCAGAGGTGGAGGGATAAGCGGCGATAAGGGACGAGGGAAGGGACGAGGGGAGACGAGGGAAGGGACGAGGGAAGGACGAGGGAAGGAGAGAGGAACAAGGAACTCCTGCCTGCCTAATCCTGTGGTTTTACCTGATACAAACTCCTGCAGGATGGACCAAACATACACTTTAAACTGTTTGGTATTCTCTCTATCTCTTTATTCTCTCTCTCTCTATTCTCTCTCTCTCTCTCTCTCTCTCTCTCTCTCTCTCTCTCTCTCTCTCTCTCTCTCTCTCTCTCTCTCTCTCTCTCTCTCTCTCTCTCTCTCTCTCTCTCTCTCTCTCTTTTCTGGAGGAGGAGGAAGGGGGTGGGGGAGGGTGGCCAAGCAGCAGGAAATTGGGGTGTGGCTGCTGGAGAGATTACGAGAGAAGGAAGAAGAAGGAAGAGAAGGAGGAGGTGGTGGTGGTGACGGAGATGGAGGAGCAGGAGGAGAAGGAGGAGGAAGAGGAGGAAAGGAAAAAATAAGTGAAGGGGTCATGCCAGGCAAGGTCAGGAGAGGGATGCAGTCTTTGGTGACGGTCTTGAAATATTCATCTGAGGGAGAGAATCGTTTGTACGAAAATGTAATGTTCCGCCTCGTTTCCCAGCAAAATTTGGTGTGTTTTCATGCCTTCTTATGATGTTTTACAGTGCTGGTGGAGTCCTGTGTCCATGATGGTATAGTGCAATGTGTGTGTGTGTGTGTGTGTGTGTGTGTGTGTGTGTGTGTGTGTGTGTGTGTGTGTGTGTGTGTGTGTGTGTGTGTGTGTGTGTGTGTGTTCCCAGTGTTAGTGTGGAGTGTTTCATTGACTTGCTCCGTCCAGCCTAACACTCACCTTTGTATCTATATGTCAAGGTAATTTAATTAACGTGTAAAGGAAAATAGAAATGAGTAGCATCCATTTATTCCCGATATATTGCTGCAGTTTTTGTTGACTAATGCTATTCTTGCAAGCGTCAGGGAGGAAGTAATTGAATTCTCTACATAGATATATTATTCTTTACATTTTATTCTCTCTCCCTTACTTCATGATCAGTAGAAGGTCTCTTAACGGCACTAAATCACAGCATCCAAGAGCTCCTCACCAACACAAACACCCAAGGTTATCAAGGTAATAATTTCCGCAACATAGACGTGTTTTCATCCTCCTGGTGCTGAATAATGCATAAAAAGATGAAGTGATGTCGTGAGGGAGGCGAAGAGAGCAGAGGCTGGGGAGAGGCGGAGGGCTGGCCTGGAGGGGTGTGTGGGGCCCTCACTCTCCACGCTAACTACATCACGACTCCCCTAACTCAATACATGTAATTACTGAATTATGTAGGGAGGGGACGCCTGGGCTCACCGGGAGATTTAAAGGAACCCGTCATCATGTAGATCCTTCATATAGTTTCCTCATTTCAAGCGTGTGTGTGTGTAATATTTTTTTTATTTTGTGTGCGTGTGTTTTTTATGTGTATTGTGTGACTGTTTCATAGAGCGATGTCATCCGTGAAGAAGGAAAGCCCAGAGAACAGAGGCAGAAGTGAATGGTTTGAAGATCCGCGATAACTAGGCATAAAGAAATACTTCACTGCCTTCTCAGTCGTTGTCAAGGGAAGATCGAAGGTGCCTCCTGAGCTGATCTGAGGAGAACAGGAGGAGCAGCCGAGCGAAAGAGTCCCGGCTGTTGAGATTGCACCGGTCGCTTTGTTCCCTGCTTGCCAAGAGCGTATTGAGGCTGCTGTCTGTGTGTCAGTCTCTTTTTGTCCCTCGCCCCCGGCCACGTCTCCTTCCGTCACCAGCTCGGAGAAAAGAACTCTGATCAGCGGGACAGGTGCGGAGTTGTGTTGACGCGACGTGCATCACACCACAGCCGCCCACTCCTCTATAGCTGCCCACCACATGACAGCCGCCCACCACAGTATCCCCACCCATCTCACCATCACTGCCCACCTCACCACCGCCCACCACGTACACCAGCCCACCACCGCACACTACCACCAAATTATTGCCGCCCACCACAGCATTTCATCCACAACACAACCTCCCGCCCTCCACAATATTGCCGTCCACTTCACGCTGCCATCTTCACAGCTGCTGTCAAGCTAAAGTAAATTCTTTCTGCGCCCTTCGCATGCACTACCACCACCACCACCACCACCACCACCACCACCACCACACCACCACCACCACACTCAGCCGTTCACCATTTCTACCACTTTTCGGGGGCCACGTCCTCACCACTCGCCATAAGCCCGTCACCGCCACTCCTCCACGCCTCTCTGCCTCTGAGTGTGGTGCGGGAGTAACCCAGGAAACGGGAGGGAGTGGCCTTGGCGGCACAATTTGCCCCGACTATTTGTCACGGGGCGAGAAGAACCCGGGAAAACACTTATGGGGCCGAGGGTGTTAAAATAACGCACCAAGTTTGCTTGTTTAAGAACTTTGAGAGGCGGTGGTGGCGGTGGTGGTGCTTTTCTTCCCGGGGACGCGTCTGATGTGACTTTAAAAGCGGAGTGATTGTTCGGCTGTGCTTGAGATGGAGTCGTGGGTGGTAGGCCGGGGCAGAACCTTGCTTTGTGTGGAAAGAAAAATCGTATAGAGGAGTAGGAGCGTGAGGGTGAGGGTGAGGAGGGGCGGCCTTGGGTTACGAGAGGGATGAAGGAAAGTTGGTTATATGAGCGCGGCAGAGGTGCGGGCGAGGGGCAGGCAGGCAGGCAGGGAGGGGTAATAGGAGCACTTGGGTTCCAGATGGCTGCGGGGAGAGGAGGGGGGGAAGGACGCACTAGGACCTGCCTGCCGCCCTAGCGAGTGGGTCTCCTGACGTGGTAGGAACTAAGCTGTAGGATCAGGCGGAGGGCGGATCATGCACGCACTCTGCCTCGTGCCCCTCGCCAGGAGAACACGCACGTCACTCTCAAGCGAAATAATAAATGTGGACTGACTGCGATGTACACTTTTGGCGACGAAATCTGGTGAAGTGGCAAAGAAACATTTTTTTTCTATTAAAGTCAAACAAAATAATGTGAATATGTTGTCCTGGTGTCTGGTGAGGATACAAACACAGGCTAAGCACTTCATGTTTTGTTTTTTCCATTGTTGATGTTTTAATTTCTAGATTTTTCATATGTTAGAACTCAAGACTTGTAAAATATTTCGATGACAATAATTTTTTCCTTTTTTTTTTTGCATAATTTTCATAAACCACTAATATTTATCACCATTAAATGTATCCTAAATCATGTCTCTTTTTTTTATTTCCATTATTACCTTAACAAAAAACTTAATTAACGCTACCAT
>JAXIVD010005421.1:0-17500 GCA_036785275.1 Cancer borealis
ATTAATGTATAAAATGTATAAATGTATAGATGGTAAGTGTTAGGTGTACAGGAGCTGTCTTGTGTAGGTTAACTGGCCTTATGTAGACACCACCTCTATACCTACAAACAAACAAACTCCACCCCCAACATTACCACCCCCTAACCACATCCGTTCACCTCCACCCCATACACACACACCCTCACCTCCACCCCCACCTCCACCTATTACTTCACGCACATACCAGTCACTCCACATAGCCAGTCATCCTGTAAACTATCCTCTCTACCTTCCACTTATCCACACTCCACCACACTAGTGAATTACCGGGTTTTTCCATCCACCACCACCACTACCACCACCACCCAGATATTGCCTCTCTCGCTCCTCCTCCTCCTCCTCCTCCTCCTCCTCCTCCCCTCTGGACCTACTTCCTCTCCGCTTGTTACTTAGTTCTAATACATTCTTGTTTTCTTTCGTGTATCTTATCTCTCTCTCTCTCTCTCTCTCTCTCTCTCTCTCTCTCTCTCTCTCTCTCTCTCTCTCTCTCTCTCTCTCTCTCTCTCACCATATACTCCTTATCTTCCCCTTTTCCGGCCCTATAATCCCGTTATGTTAAGTTTGTATTCTTTTCCCCCTCAGTCCTCGCCTTCACAGCCGATAATCTACTGTTTGGAGCCTTGGAACTGACACGCTCCAGCTCTCCCAGACAAGCATGCACTACGCCTGAGCTAAAACAAGGTAGGGAGACGAAATAGTAGTAATAATAGTAATAATGATGATGATAATAGTAATAATGATGATAATGATAGTAATAATGATGATGATAATTGTTGTTTCGTGTAGGTATATGTATGAGCGCCACCTTGTGTAAGGAATTTCTACCGTTGATCCAGGAACTACAGAATACGACCGTCCTCATCTTCTTCCGGGAGCGTGTGTGCAGGTGTGTGTGTGTGTGTGTGTGTGTGTGTGTGTGTGTGTGTGTGTGTGTGTGTGTGTGTGTGTGTGTTTGAATGACATAAACGCATCAATCTATTCATATACTGCGATGGATGAAGAGGAAAAAGGAAAAAAAAAAAATTCATGAAGTTACCCTTGACATTCCTACTTCCTTCATTCCTCCTCCAGACAGACATCCAGTTTCATCCATGTCTGTTGTCCCATCCCTGGAGCTCCGGTAGGCCCATCATCCACTCCTGAGCCTCAACGTTCATCCATCGCGTTCAACCAACAACCAGCAGGGAGTTTCAACCGTCCCTCACAACGCCCCAACGCCCGCCAACCCTCACAACAAGACTTCGTACTTGAGAATGACGATGAGGAGGAGGAAGAGAAGATAGATTTCCCTAATTTTCAACCTCCACCCCCACTTATAATCCACAACCAACCCCCTACAACTAGACGCCCAACCCCTCCCCCACCTCAGCTCCCCACAATCCCCTCCATGGGTATTTTAATGAGCCCAGATAGAGAGCCTTCCACCCCTGACCCCCAGAGCCAATCAGTACACGTATCTCAGACTCAGGACCAGACCCCCACAGAACCCTCAGTACCCCAAAGTGTCAAGGTTACGTGTGGAAAGACTAGAACGCCAGGAACTACGGTGAGTGTCGTGGTGGTGGTGATAATAATAATAATAATAATAATAATAATAATAATAATGATGATGATGATGATGATGATGATGATAATGATGATGCACTTTGTACCCTCCTACCAGCCATGGGTCGTGGGCGTGGGAGTGTCGAAAAAGTTAGAGTTCCGTTTGATCTGTGGAGGCGCCCTCATTAGTGACCGCCATGTCATTATTGCCGCCCACTGCTTGCATACAACTGGCTCGTAAGTGTGTGTGTGTGTGTGTGTGTGTGTGTGTGTGTGTGTGTGTGTGTGTGTGTGTGTGTGTGTGTGTGTGTGTGTGTGTGTGGGATAACTTATAACCTGCGTTGTGCCCTGCAGGACGCATGTTCGGTTGGGTGGCCTGGCTCGGCCCGGCGCCATTGACGTATCTCTCTTCTCCTGGGTTCAACCTAACTACAACCACGCCACCCGCGACAACGACTTAGCGCTCCTCACCCTCGCTAACCCAGTCACATTCAACGGTAAATATATCACACCTCTTCTACTACATAACATAACATGATCCTATACTTTATATATGGTTTTAAGTCTACATCACAAACCGTTGCCACCAATAGGCTTTATGGAGGCTAGGATGGACTGCCTCTTGCCCGTTAGTTGGCGTAGGTTTAGATTTCTTATAGTTTTCAAGTGTATGACTCGAGTGACTTAACCTAACCTAACCTAACCTAACCTAACCTAACCTGACCTGACTTGACCTTCCACAGACCACATCCAGCCAGTGTGTCTGCCCTTCCCGTATCGCCTAGACGGGTTTCAAGGTCAGGCGATGCAGGTGGTGGGATTGAACGAGAGGAACAGCATGCAGGCGGCTACAGTGGAGGTGGTAGGCTTAGGACAATGCCGTAAAGCCTATAGATCACCGGCTATCATCTCTAATAATAAAGTACCATTGTTCTCACGCCCATCCTCCTCTCCCTCCTCCTCCTCGTCCCCTTCCTCCTCGTCCTTCTCCTTCAATCCTCGCACTACCTCGGCTGTGGTAGTGGACAGACGACACCTATGTGGATCACCTGCTCCATCTGCTTCTTCGTCAGGATCTTGTTTGGTGAGTCAACGAACACACACACACACACACACACACACACACACACACACACACACACACACACACACACACACACACACACACACCATTAAACCTCACGACAACTTATAATATTCTATCCATCTTTCCTCAGAGTGACCACGGGGCGCCTCTCTTCTACCACGACAAGGACACGACTGGACTTCACTACCTCGTGGGCGTGTCTTCCCTCGGTGACGGGTGTGCAGCTGGGCCGGGCCTGTACACGCGAATTGGGGCGTTCCTACCTTGGTTGGCGAAGCAGCTGGCTAAACAAGAGCCATCTGCCTTAAGTTAATTTTAATCGGCCAGTCTCAGCGCTCATGGGAAGGAAGGGAGGGAGGGAAGGAAGGGGGAATTAACTGGAGGATGATGGTTAGGGTAATGAGATAGTGAGGGGGTGAGACAGGTAGTGAGCGAGGGGGTGGGTCAAGTATATAGTGAAGCGGGTTAAACATAATATTGTTCCCTAACGGTGTCTTATTGTGTGAGATGAAATGTGTTATAGTCCTCCTTGTCATCACAGAAAACGAATAATAAACATGTGAACAGAAAACGGTTTTATTATACTACTAGCCTATGTAAAAGTATTGTACTCGTGAACACACACACACACACACACACACACACACACACACCATATGTTGAGATTGCTTTTAGAAATCCACGAGGGTCTGTAAGATGATTGAAGGTGTGGTAAGGCTGAGTTATGAACTGCTTTCAATTGTAAGAGTCATTACAAGAATATACGTGCAAGTTAAAGGTCAAGGTGCATGGGTTTCAGTTCCGGTATCCATCAATGATAGATGCTCTCCAGAACGTCAGCTGAGCAAGCCCAACCCCCTCTGTGGTGCCCGACCACAGCAGTTCCTCCCCAGTAAACAGCTTAAGCATCACAAGTCCGGGTGGGGACTCGAACTGCCGACCCAAGAAATGCAAGGCCAGCGGCCAGCGCACTACCACTGTACTAGCCACTGAGACTATATGTGTTCCTAACGTCGTCTAAGTCGATTACGTATATTGGAAACAACGGAAAAACAAACTATATGCAGGATTGCAGAATCTGATATGACTTTCATCAGCATTGGTGAAATATTAAATTCACAATAATGATTTTAGTATTTTTTCAAACTAAATCAAATGATCTTTTAGAAATAAATGTTTTCGGTGAAATAACCTGAAACTTAATTGAAAGTATTTCATTATTCCAATGTACAATATAGTTTAAAAATATCAAAATCCATTAGCAAATAAAAAAAATAGTTTTCACCGAGTAGAAAAAATGATGAAAATACACCATAGGTTGAGATTGATTTTACAAATCCACGAGGGTCTGTATGATGGTTAAACGTGTTGTAAAGCATAATTATGAACTGATTTGAGTTGTAAGAGTCATTACAAGAATATACGTGGAAGTTAGGACTATATGTGGTCCTAACGCGGTAACAAGTCGTGTGTAGGAGTATACGTGGGTTAAGGATAACTATCATATCTTCTTGATGGAGCTTGACAATGCACTAAAAGTACTGCATTACATTTTCTAATGAAAATAAATAACTTCCATAGCCATTGGCACCTAAGTTATATATATATATATATATATATATATATATATATATATATATATATATATATATATATATATATATATATATATATATATATATTCCGATCTCGTTTCTAATCTAATCTTGATGGCCACCCCTTCTCTGGTAAAAAAAATAAAATAAAAATTCGACTTCGTTTTGGCGCCGCCCTATATGCTGCTGCATAGATGTACCCCCTTACCCCCCTCCCCCCCTTATCTACGCCACTGCACACACACACACACACACACACACACACACACACACACACACACACACACACACACACACACACAAAGGGAAGTCACAGGTTGAAACACAAAGAAAAACGAGTCTGGGGTCAACTCGGGGCAGGCAGGCAGGCAGGCAGGCAGTGTGGGGTGGCAGGTCGTGCGCACTCCTCTGATAATGGTGTGTGTGTGTGTGTGTGTGTGTGTGTGTGTGTGTGTGTGTGTGTGTGTGTGTGTGTGTGTGTGTGTGTGTGTGTGTGTGTGTGTGATAGCAGAATTGTTTGTACGGCTAGCTGCTGCCTTAAGAGAGGAACACATAGGAACACATAGGAAGAACAAACAGCAACAGGCCTACTGGCCCTTACGAGGCTGTTTGTGATAAACTAGACTACACTATCTAATCTGGGATGAAGGATACAGGATAGTAAGGGTGAGGGATTCTCCCACCAGCCACGACTGGCAGGAGAGGAAGGCCAACCATGCAATATAAGTAAAAATAAATAAATAAATGCGTGGAATTAGATTAGACTAGCCTATTACTACTGTCACTAACACTACTTCCTGGCAAGCGATGTCAGGCCCCTAGCGACGTCCTTCCGAATCGAGATTTTGTAATTACTGTACATTAGAAGGAACTTGCTCAAAGTTTACTATGTTGACGAATAATGTTTTAGTTGCGGATTGGCTTCTAAGTATTTGTCCAGTCTATTTTTGAATGTATTAATTGTTTTACTGTCGACGACATTGGCGGGCAGGGAGTTCCAAACGTTAACGATCCGATTGAAAAAGAAATGTTTGGCTTCGTTTGATGTGAATCTTTTACCAGTAATCTTAAAAGTATGACGTCTTCTTGTTATATTTGATCGATCAAAAGTAATGTAATCTTCTGCATTGATATTATCAAATCCTTTAATTATCTTGAACATTTCAATTAAATCTCCTCTCATCCTTCGTTTTTCGAGGCTGAATAAGTTTAATTCTTTAAGTCTTTCTTCATAAGGTTTATTTTTCAGCCTTGGAATCATTTTCGTTATTCTACGCTGGACTCTTTCCAGTTTGTCAATGTCCTTTCTGTAATATGGGGACCAGAACTGTACGCAATATTCAAGATGAGGTCGTACTAGTGAATTATGCAGTTTTAATATGACTTTTTCTGATTTATTTTCGAAAGTACGCCCAATAAAGCCGACCAATCTGTTAGCGGTTTTAACTACCTCTGAGCAATGCTGACTGGGTTTTAAATCGCTTGATATTGTGATTCCTAGATCTTTTTCCTTGTTCACTGCAGAAAGTAGTTTTCCATTCATTTGGTACTGAACGTGATCATTATTTCTTCCGATATGTAGTACCTTACATTTATCAACGTTAAATTTCATTTGCCATTTATTGGCCCAAGACGTTAGTCGATCAAGGTCTGATTGTAAGACTTCTCTGTCACTTGTCGAAGTTACTTTACTGGCAATTTTCGTATCGTCAGCGAATTTTGATATTTTGCATGAGATCCCATCATCTATGTCATTAACATATATCAGAAACAAAATAGGGCCAAGTACTGAACCCTGTGGTACGCCACTTTTTACGTTTAACCATTGAGAGGAGACACCGTTTAAGACTACTCTCTGTTTACGTTCAGAGAGCCAGTCCTGAAGCCAATTGTAGATGCTACCAGAGATACCGTGAGTCTTTAGTTTGTTAAGCAATCGTTGATGGGGAACTTTATCAAAGGCCTTTTGAAAATCCAGATATATGATATCTACTGCTCTGCTTTCATCGTACGTGTCAAAAACATTGTAAAAGAAGTCTAATAAGTTAGTTAGACATGAACGTTTATTACGGAAACCATGTTGTGAGGGTTTAATAGGAGGAGGAGGAGGAGGAGGAGGAGGAGGAGGAGGAGGAGGAGGAGGAGGAGGAGGAGGAGGAGGAGGAGGAGGAGGAGGAAGGAAATTAAGTTTGTGGTTAGTCCTTATGATAATCTCGCCTCCCTCACTCTATAGGCATCTCCACTCACTCTCACCCCGTATTGAAAGTCTGTAGAGTAACACCAAGGATTATATACAGATACTATATAATTCTTGCGTAACGCTTGAGACCTGGCGCCGTCTAGATGTGAGGGGCGGCATCATCTCTAGATCATACATACATACATACATACATACATACATACATACATACATACATACATACATACATACAGGACATGCAACTTATATATCACGAGGGATTGACATTCTTCTAACTACTGGCTCGCTTTCTTAGACAGATTTTCGCTATCACTACTCTCTCTCTCTCTCTCTTTCTCTCTCTCTCTCTCTCTCTCTCTCTCTCTCTCTCTCTCTCTCTCTCTCTCTCTCTCCCTCTCTCTCTCTCTCTCTCTTTCTCTCTCTCTCTCTCTCTCTCTCTCTCTCTCTCTCTCTCTCTCTCTCTCTCTCTCTCTCTCTCTCTCTCTCTCACAGCCTTTCAAGTTCTTTCTGCTTGAATGAACTTTCTTGCGTGATGTCTATCGGTCAGTATCATATAGTCTATCGCAGATAAACACTATCAATGTGGTACAAGCAGGAACAAGCGCACACACACACACACACACACACACACACACACACACACACACACACACACACACACACACACACACACACATCATTGTAGCTATGTCACCCTTACCACCACCACCACCACTACCACCACCAACAACAACCATCACCCACTATCCACCCCAGTACCACTATCACTATCACCACCACCACCACCACCACCACCACGAGGGTTATGTGGTGCCATGTGGTGCCGTGTGCCGGTGTGGTGGTGCCGTGCGGAGGAAGCACACGAGACACACACACACAAGTGCACTCACTCATCCCTAATTAGATCATCAAAATAAACATATAATTCAACTATTAATTCTATATTTCCTTCGTCAACTTGATCTGCAAACAATACGATTAATCCTCTTCTTTAGCAAGGTGTTACTCAGATTAATGTTCAAGCAAGGTCACATTTGTTATTTTAACGCACATATACATCAAAAAATAAGTATATTTCATTAGTAATATGATTTAAATTATTAGAATTATTGGTACAAATGCTTTGTTTACAGTTGATTGGCAGTACACAATTTTAGCAGCATTACGCAAGGATCGTCCAGTGTTTCCTTTGACTACCACGCTAGACTCACCTTTGTAAACAAACATAACAACCGCGTGCGAGCCAACAACCAACACATGACTTCCACACCAGCCTCGTTTTGGCACCAAATATCTTCTGGTAAAGTTAACTGGTCGTCTGAGTCCATGCATCGATTATTAGACTGTGCAACAGAGTGTCCATTGATGTGAGATCCTTCACACGACCTCTTCACCAAAACACAAACGCAAAACAAAATCGAGTAACACGTTAATGAAAAGTGCCTAGTGTTACGTAAAGTTAGTGTAAGGGAGGCAAGGCGAGGCGAGGGTAGGGTAGGGTAGGGTAGGAGGTCAGCCTTGGACAGGGCTTGTTGTTATTAATCCTAATCAAACTGACAGGATCCAAGAATAGCCCTTCACCCCTAACCTTGAATGGTCTGCTTGGATGGCACTGGTTGCGGGGCGAACATTCTCGCCTTCCTTAACCTACTCCTAACCTTCCCTAACCTACTCCTAACCTTCCCTAACTTACTCCTAACCTACCCTAATGTACTCCAACAACCCAGCATGTAGCCGGTGCTTGACCCATCCCTCTCGTGCATACCTAAGTACACGAATGAGGGTCAATGAGTGTTGCCATGAAGAAGAATGAAGACGGGGACGCGTCGGGGAAGCGGGTGGAGTTGTGATGCAAGGTGAGGGAGTGAGGGAGCGTGGGAGGGAAGAAGTCAAGGAGTATTACAGTGTGTAGGAAGGACCAGGGTGTGCCACAAGGGGAGAATGAGAGAGTGAGGAGGTGAGGGAAGGGAGGTGGAGGCGAGGTGTCGTGTGGCCGCTAGGGTGCCGGGCGGCGGGCAGCGTGCAGCGGCTGAGGATATTAAAGTGAGGTGGTCTGGGCACAGGAGAGCTCAGTTAAGACTTGTCCAGCACCATGTGAGTATACCACCACCACTGTGTGTGTGTGTGTGTGTGTGTGTGTGTGTGTGTGTGTGTGTGTGTGTGTGTGTGTGTGTGTGTGTGTGTGTGTGTGTGTGTGTGTGTGTGTGTGTAAAGTGAAAATACGAGTGAATAATAATGTATGCAAACAGTATACCACCACCACCACCACCACCACCAAGTGTTTCCTATATTATGTTTACGTAACACTACTACTATATACCTCCATCACCATCATCATCATCACTGCCACCACCACTACCACCACCATTACCACTACAACTACAACTACAACTACAACTATCACCATCACCAACAACACGGGTGCTTCCTCGTAGGTATAGTGTCCCCCCCTCTCCTCCACCTCCTCCCCTTCCTCCTCCTTCTCCTCCTCCTCCTCCTCCTCCTCCTCCTCCTCCTCCTCCTCCTCCTCCTCCTCGAATCACCCCAAAATTTTCCAGAAAGTAGTTTTGTGTAATATATATATATATATATATATATATATATATATATATATATATATATATATATATATATATAACTATCTCTCTCTCTCTCTCTCTCTCTCTCTCTCTCTCTCTCTCTCTCTCTCTCTCTCTCTCTCTCTCTCTCTCTCTCTCTCTCTCTCTCTCTCTCTCTCTCTCTTTCTCTCTGCCACACACACACACACACACCCACACACACACACACACACACACACACACACACACACACACACACACACACACACACACATAAGTTATGTATCTGCAAAACAGTTTCACAACCCGCCCCCACCCGCCTCAGCCCATCCCGCCCCGCCCCGCCCCGCCCCGCCCCTCCTCGGCCAGCACCCCTCCTTATAGACATGGCAATGGCGAGAGGAATGCACCGGCCGTAGTCTACTTGGCCTCGTCTTTATACCCCGTCAAGGCCACATTACTAGGACTATTTACCGTACAGACACACACACACACACACACACACACACACACACACACACACACACACACACACACACACATACACACACACACACACACACACACACACACACACACACACACACACACACACACACACACACACACACACACATCAAAGAACCCATCACAAGGTCGTGTTAGATGGGTCGTCTAACATGGAGTGTGAAGGTCGTGACAACACATCCACGCACAAGGGAGTTATTTTCTTGGGTGTTGTGTTGTGTTTACAAAGTATGTGTTATGTGTTATGATGGTGACCTGTTGATGACGTGACTTACTTTGTGACAGGATGAGTCGACGCGTGCTACCTGCAGTAACCTCATGGCTACTGATGATGATGATGATGATGGCTGCTTGTATAGCCGCCCCGACATCTCCGGTATCTATGGAAGGTAAGAGTGATTAGCATTACTATCATCATTATATTATCATTATCATTATCATTATACATCGAGGAACACTTGGCTTTATATATATTAACGTGAAAAACATTTAGTCTACCAATGTGTTACAGGTGAAAATGACCCCAACCATGTAGTGAGTACCCTGGAGGAGTTAAGGAAGGATGTGGCGAGCCTTCATCACGATGTGACCTACCATGAGCACGGTGACCTACCCCACGACCAGGTGAGTCACGCAACAACCGCAATGACCACAACGACCAAGTACTAATTCACGTCTCAGAGCATAACAAGTTTTATTTCAGTTCAGTTAGTTGAGTTATTCCTTACAGGCGAGTGACGAGGTTGAGGTAATGCAACACGAACGGCTGGTCCATCACTTGCAACGACCACACGAGGGCCATGACGACCACCACGACCCTAGCCTTCTGCAGTGAGTACGACCTATGTGTTATCGTGTTATTAACTGATACCACCGCCTTGTGTTGTGGTTTAGTTACGTTTGAACCTCATCTTTCAGGCACTTGGAGCACTTCCACGACCACCATCACGACGACCACACCCACCACAACAACGACGACCACGACCACGACCACTCCAATGACACCCACAACCATATAGGACACGACCATAGCCAGGACCACCATCATGACGAGAGGCACGACCACTCCAACGACACCCACAGCCATCAAGGACACGACCACAGTCAGGACGACCACCAACATGATGGCCACGACGACCACCATGACCACCACCATGATAGCGACCACAACCATGATAACGACCACCACCATGATAACAACCACCATCATGACGACCACCATGACGACCACCACCATGACGACCACCACCATGATAACGACCACCACCATGATAACGACCAACACCATGATGACGACCATCACCATGACGACCACCATCATGATAACGATCACCACCATGATGGCCACGACCACTCTAACGACACCCACGACCATCACGACCACGACCACTCTAACGACACCCACGATCATGACGACCACGATCACTCCAACGACACCCACGTAGGACACGACCACAGTCATGACCACCACCACCACGACGACCACAACGACCACCACCACCACGACGACCACAACGACCACCACCACCACCATGACCACAACGACCACCATGACCACAATGACCACCACCACCATGACGACCACAACGACCACCACCACCATGACGACCACAACGACCACCACCACCATGACGACCACCACCACCATGACGACCACAACGACCACCACCACCATGACGACCATAACGACCACCACCACCATGATGACGACCACCACCATGATGACGACCACCAACATGATGACGACCACCAACATGATGACGATCACCACCATGATGACGACCACCACCATGATGACGATCACCACCATGATGACGACCACCACCATGATGACGACCACCACCATGACGACCACCACCATGATGACGACCACCACCATGATGACGACCACCACCATGATGACGACCACCACCATGACGACCACCATCATGATGACGACCACCACCATGACGACCACCACCATGATGACGACCACCACCATGATGACGACCACCACCATGACGACGACCACCATGACGACCACGACCACTCCAACGACACCCACCACCATGACGACCACGACCACCACCACCATGACGACCACGATCACGACCACTCCAACGACACTCACCACCATGACGACCACGACCACTCCAACGACACCCACCACCATGACGACCACGACCACCACCACCATGACGACCACGATCACGACCACTCCAACGACACTCACCACCATGATGACCACGACCACCACCACCATGACGACCACAACAATCACCACCACCATGATAACGACCACCACCACCATGATGACCACGACCACCACCACCATGACGACCACAACGACCACCACCATCATGATAACGACCACAACGACCACCACCACCATGATGACCACGACGACCACCACCATGACGACCACAACGACCACCACCATCATGATAACGACCACAACGACCACCACCACCATGATGACCACGACGACCACCACCATGACGACCACAACGACCACCACCACCATGACGACCACAACGACCACCACCACCATGATGACCACGACGACCACCACCATGACGACCACAACGACCACCACCACCATGACGACCATAACGACAACCACCACCATGATGAAGACCACCACCATGATGACGACCACCACCATGATGACGATCACCACCATGATGACGACCACCACCATGATGACGACCACCACCATGACGACCACCACCATGATGACGACCACCACCATGATGACGACCACCACCATGATGACGACCACCACCATGATGACGACCACCACCATGACGACCACCATCATGATGACGACCACCACCATGACGACCACCACCATGATGACGACCACCACCATGATGACGACCACCACCATGACGACGACCACCATGACGACGACCACCATGACGACCACCACCATGACGACCACGACCACTCCAACGACACCCACCACCATGACGACCACGACCACTCCAACGACACCCACCACCATGACGACCACGACCACCACCACCATGACGACCACGATCACGACCACTCCAACGACACTCACCACCATGACGATCACGACCACCACCACCATGACGACCACGATCACGACCACCACCACCATGACGACCACGATCACGACCACTCCAACGACACCCACTACCATGACGACCACGACCACTCCAACGACACCCACCACCATGTAGAACACGATCACAGTCACGACCACCATGATGACCACGACCACCACC
The DNA here is from genome assembly GCA_036785275.1 of Cancer borealis. NCBI lineage: Eukaryota > Metazoa > Arthropoda > Malacostraca > Decapoda > Cancridae > Cancer > Cancer borealis. The sequence goes on from JAXIVD010005421.1 coordinate 12,765, forward strand.
ACCATGACGACCACAACAATCACCACCACCATGATAACGACCACCACCACCATGATGACCACGACCACCACCACCATGACGACCACAACGACCACCACCATCATGATAACGACCACAACGACCACCACCACCATGATGACCACGACGACCACCACCATGACGACCACAATGACCACCACCATCATGATAACGACCACAACGACCACCACCACCATGATGACCACGACGACCACCACCATGACGACCACAACGACCACCACCACCATGACGACCACAACGACCACCACCACCATGATGACCACGACGACCACCACCATGACGACCACAACGACCACAACGACCACCACCACCATGATGACCACGACGACCACCACCATGACGACCACAACGACCACAACGACCACCACCACCATGATGACCACGACGACCACCACCATGACGACCACAACGACCACCACCACCATGACGACCACAACGACCACCACCACCATGATGACCACGACCACCACCACCACCACAAAAAGGTAACTACACATAAATTCACCTTGACCACACAATTGCAGACGAGGCGATAACGAGGCGGCAGGGGGAGGGGCAGGGGCAGGGGCATGGGAGTAGGGACAGGGGGAGCAGGGACAGGGGCAGGGGCAGGGGCGTCAACATAACTAATTTTCAAACATGCACTGTAATCCTAAACTATAACTACAAATACATGTAATTAAATCAAGGTGTGTCCACCTATAGGATTCCCATGACGAGCACGGCCTCCACGACCTTGAAGAAACGGCACCACCCAAGCCCCCCGCCATGGTGGGCCTCGCGTTGGCACCGAAGAGAGACCTGGCACTCATCCCGGGGCGGGGCGGCCAGGCAACGGCAGGACAAGGGGAGGAATGGATGCACGCTTCCTGTGCTTTAGAACCCAATGCTGATCTAGCGCACGGAAGTGTGAGAGGCAACGTTGTGATCTCCCAGAAGGTGAGGCGGCTAAACACTGTCGTTGTGTAGCATCGCGTTGAGTCCTACAAAGGCTTACTATGCTTCCTTGCTACTCCTAATGGCTATATACAAAGGTGTGGTTCTGAATTGTGTGGCTGACTGTTGTTTAACTAAGATAACAGCGAGAACAACTTGCAAGGATGGACAGTAATTCTGTTTGTGTTTACAGAAGGATGAGTCAGGCCCCGTTTTCTTCCACATCGACATCCACGGCTTTAAACACTCGGTAAGTGACAATCTATAGGAAACGTAACAAAAACAGAAACACACTCACACTATTTGATCAAGTAACAAAACGAAAACAGTGTTAACATAACTATTTAATGACACACACACACTTTCCTTACCTCTCTGCAGCAAGGTACTGTGCACGGGTTCTACATCCACGAGTCGCCTGTTACCAACCATAACTGTGGCACTGCTGGGGAACATTTCAACCCCACCCCAAGCAGCGAAACAAGGCAAGTACACTTTTACTATAGCTTGTCATGCAATCTCGGGAAGACACATATGTATAGTCTCCTGGAATCTGTACAAGGCTCTTCCTAACCTTAACACTGATCGCAGGGAAAGTCTTTTCCATAATGACACAATGTGGTCACCTTATCTAGCTTCCATTATTACGGTAATTCATTATTCACAACACATATTCTATACTGCACTAGAAAATGGAGGATCGTGCGTCTATAGAGTGAGATAAAAGTAATAGAATCCTGGAGTATTAGTAGTGTTGTGACCACATTAACATTAACACCTAAACATTAACATTGAAATCTCTTCTACAGACACGTGGGTGACCTTGGGAACATTAAGGTGGACAGTCATGGCAACCTGGAGGACTTCATACTAAGTGACGACCAAGTGGCCTTCAAGGGACCAGCGTCCATCATCGGAAAGTCCATAGTGGTAGGTGTTGTGTGTGTGTGTGTGTGTGTGTGTGTGTGTGTGTGTGTGTGTGTGTGTGTGTGTGTGTGTGTGTGTGTTTGTGTGTGTTTGTGTGTGTGTGTGTGTATATATGTGTGTGAGACCTTTATCCACCCAGTACACCATAGCCATCCTAACAATCACTACACCCTCACCTCCATCACTATATCCGCTATCCTCCTCCTCCCTAACACCTCCCCATCGCCTCACCTATTCACCCCACCTTCTCTTCCCTCCCCCAGATACACGCCGGCGCGGAACACTTGGATTTGGACAAGGATGATAGCAACCGTCTCGCTTGCTGCAATATTTACATCCAATCCGAGATACTTTACAGGTTCAAAGGCTGAGTCAAAGGGCGTGAGTCATGGATTCATTAAGTCAGGATAAGGAGGTAGGATTAAGTCACTGAGGTTAGGTTAGTTATGTCAAAGTGTGATTTTTCTTTGATTATGGTTATGGTTATTGTTGTTAGTTGTTATTATTTTTTGTTTTGTTTTCGAGTTATGTATGGGCTCGTCTCTGTCTCTCTCTGTCTCTCTGTCTCTCTCTCTCTCTCTCTCTCTCTCTCTCTCTCTCTCTCTCTCTCTCCAAACCCCTTCTTTAATTAGTCTCCCCTTGAGTCATCACCATCATCTACTCAGCCAACTTTTACTTCCTAAGTCTACGCTGAATTTTTCTAAGTTCTATTAATTTTTTTATATGTAATTATTTTTTTAGAAGTGAATTAAGGTCAGCCTGTAGTACATAGATTGTGTTTATTTTGTTAACGTTTTTATTATTATTATTATTATTATTATTATTTTGATACCATAAAGATATTTCTGTATACTATTAGAAGTACTCGTGTGTGAGATGCTAATGACTGAATGACTGACTGACTGACTGACTTACTGACTGAATAGCGGCTCATGTACGTAAGGAGTTAATCATCTGGACTGTAATAGATGATAAGTATATAAATAAAGCATGAATGTGTAACTTGATATAATAATAAGCGTTTTATTTAAGAGTTATCTACGTAGTGATCCATCCTTCCTCTCCTACTCTTCTCCCTCCCTCCTTCCTTCCTTCCTCTCCTGCTCTTCTCTCTCCCTCCTTCCTTCCCTCCTCTCCTGCTCTTCTCCCTCTATCCTTCCTTTCTTCCTTCTTTCCCTCCTTCATTGCGGAGGAGGTAATAATAGTTTCTTTTACACAAGTGGATATAGTGAAGCTCAGTGATTATTTCTCCTCCCTACCACTCCCTCCCTCCCTCTTTCTTTCCTTCCTTCCTTCCGTGTGCGTTTCCTAAGCACGTGTTAGGTATCTGGTGATCGTCCTGACACCCCCCCCCCATGTGCCTGGTGATCGTCCTGTACCCTCCCCTGTGCCTGGTGATCCCCGTGGTGCCCCCCTCCACTTCCCTAGTAATGACAACCTCACAAAGGGAGTCTGAAACGCATCTTAAAAGGAGAGAGATGGAAGAAATTTTATCGCTAATTCAATATGACACGCGAAAGGATGGAAGGAGAGGGATAGAGAGAGAGTAAAGGAGGGAAGGAGGGAGGGATAGAAAGACAATAAAGGAGAGAGGGAGGGATGGAGGGAAACACAAAAAGATGAATGGAAACATGTGAAGGGAGAAGGGATTTGAAAAGCAAGTAAGGTAAGTAGGTAAGGATAAACAACAACAAGGTGCGTTCTTGCCACAGTGCTCATCTCTGACTCCATGACTGACTGACTGACTGATTAACTGACTGACTGACTAACTGACTGATTAATTGATTAGACTTAAGGCGCCGTAACTAAGAGGTCAGAATAGTGGGTGAATGACCTCAGAGGACACACATACACACACACACACACACACACACACACACACACACACACACACACACACACACACACACGTGCTGGCCACTACACTGCACGGGAGAGGGAGAGAGAGAGAGAGAGAGAGAGAGAGAGAGAGAGAGAGAGAGAGAGAGAGAGAGAGAGAGAGAGAGAGAGAGAGGCGTGTCAGTAGCGTGGTGACATCCATTCGGTGTGGTTGTGTTATTTCTTCCTCTCGTTCAGGTTGGTAACACATGGTCCGCCTCACCTCCTCCTCCTCCTCCTCCTCCTCCACCACATCATTCCACACTTCCTCCACTTTCACTCCACCCTATCATATTCCTTCCACTTCTGTTTATACTCACAATCCACTTTATACCACTATGTTTGTTTACCCCTTCCACTCCATTCCACTTTCCTTCCCTTCCACTTAACTGCATCCACTTGTCCTCTTCCATACTCCCCCTGCCATCACCTTACCCTACCCTACCCTGCTATGTCATATTACTACTACTTACACCTTCTCACTGTCTTTCTTTCCCTGCCTCTAAGTATAGTATATATATTCCTATAGCACATACCTACCTACCTACCTACTTACCTTACCTTACTTTACTTAATCTACCTACCTAACCTGACCTAACGTAACTTAACCTAATCTAACCTAACCTATCACATCCCTATCATTCCTATCACCCCCACACCTCCCCCCACACCCCTTTTATCCCTCCCTCTTGATATTATAAGATGAGGTGCGAAGGAGGAGGTGCAAGAACTATTCTATTCCTATTTATTGTTACTATTATTATTATTATTATTATTATTATTATTATTATTATTATTATTATTATTATTATTATTATTGTTATTATTATTATATTTCCATCACAATGTTATAACCTGTGAACACTGTAGCTTCACACATCGTTTTTCTTTTCTTTTCTTTTCTTTTTTTTTCTTTTGAATTATTTACTTGAATCAATAATGTAGTACGTGCTTGA
>JAXIVD010005423.1:0-12500 GCA_036785275.1 Cancer borealis
GTGATGCTGACTGCGGGGGAATGAGGATGTGAGGGTAAGCCATTGCGGGAATATAAAGGGGAAGAAATAGACATAAAAAGGAAGGAGAGAACGAACAATCAACTGACAGACGGAGCGTGAAAAATTACCACATTGCGGCCAACTCGCACTTATGAGCATGGAGGGAGAGGGTGGAGAGAGGAAGGGAGAGAGAGAGAGAGAGTTAGAGAGAGAGAGGGAAGAGAAGCAGGGAGACAAAAGGAGCATTTTAACAATATGATTGATGGGAGATAGGCAAGATAGAGAACATCAAAAGTCATCAGACAAGGCAAGGGAAGGGAGGGAGGAAGAGGACAGGAAGTAAAGAGAGGGAGAGGAGGGCAGGAATGAGGAGGGAGACAGAAATTATGATGGAGGGAAGGGGGAAGCGAGGGAAGGAGGGAAGAGGGAGGAGGAGGAAGAGACAACGAGGAGCGAGCAAGAGGGTGTAATGGCGTTAAGGATACTTCCTTCCACTCTCTTGTGTCACGACGAAAAATTTACTTGTCAAGGTTAGAATTACGTAAACACACAAGGAGACGCGAACAAGACACACACACACACACACACACACACACACACGCACACGTACACCCACACACACACACACACACACACACACACACACACACACACACACACACACACACACACACACACACACACACACACACACATACGCACACACACACACACACACACACACACACACACACACGCACACAAGCACACGCACACAGAAACAGAAGCAGCAAGAAGCAGCACGCACGTAAAACAAGAATGAGTCTCGTCTCACCGATTCTGCTCAAATAAACTAGCCGCTGCCAGAATCCTCCTCCTCCCTCCTCCTCCCCCCTCCTCCTCCTCCTCCTCCTCCTCCTCCTCCTCCTCCTTCTCCTCGCCACACTGACGCGGGATAACAAGGAAGGTCAAGGCTGCCTCTTTGTCCTACTATATACCTGCCGAAGGGGAAAACATGTGCCTCGCTTATTCAGCTTCTAAGGGGAAGCCTGAGTACATACATTCACCTATGTATGAAAATAATACATTACACATACATTTGCTACAGTTTGTTTATCAGTGTTTATGTATCTATGTCTATCTGTCTGTTTGTATGTTCGGTTTTTCTTCTAATCTACATATACGTACATACACACACACATACGTACATGGATTAATAAGTAAAGTAGAGAAGGTTCCAAGAAATTTAATCGTAATCTGAAGCCTTTCTCTGTGGCACATTTAGGTCTTGACTCTGCTGCACGCCAGGACGCAATAGATATTCAATCGCTATTCAATTAATCATGACTTTGGAAGGAAAAATGCAGACAAATTTTTTTTTAATAAATTTTTCATTCCTTCTTTTATTTACGTATATTATTTCAAGTCCACGTTGACCAAATTAATTTCCTACTCTTCCCTTTTTTTTTTCTCTTCCTTTAGTTTTCCTCTCCCCTCCCCCCCCCCCCCCCACCTTCCCTCCCTCCTCTCCCCCTTCCCCCTATTCACCTCCTGTCCTTTGAATGTCCGTTTCATTTTCTCTTGCATGTTTTCTTGTTTTTTTTGGCGTCTTTTCTTTCCTATCTTTTTTACTCTTGCTTTCAGATCTCACTTTCCTCTGAATACCTCCCACCATCGTCGTCTTTGCCTCCATGTTTTCATGATGTCACTCCTCCAATTCCTTTTCATTCATCTTTTCCTTTACATATTCTATTTTTTCCTTCTATTTTTCCCTCTTCGCTTCGCTTCTTCCTCCTTTCCACTCCTCTTTCTTCTCATCATTATACTTCCCCAGCTCCTTCTTTCTCTCCTCCTATCCCTATTGCATCACCTTCTCCTTCTCCTTCTTTCTCTCTCTTCTCTTCGTCGTCGTCCTCCTCCTCTTACTCAACTTCCTCTTCGTTCTCGTCCCTCCCTGCATCCTTTTTCCTCCGTCCCATCTTTCAGCATTCTTCTGCCTCCATATTTTCATTGAACTTCAACGGAATAATGTATTATATTTTTCTATAGCGGAATAAATATTTTATGAAACTGTGAGAAGTATTTTTCCTTCCGCACTTCCTCTCCTTTTTATCCAGTTCCTAGAATATAGTTTTTTGTTCTAACTATTTGCTATTCATTTGCGTTTGGAAATAAATACATGTAAAACAGTATATATCACTGATGAATATTCTCTCCATGTATTTATCGTGGTTAAAAACTTAATAATTATTGGGTAAATATTTGTCTGGTTGATATTACATGTGACATTCAGTGCAAAGAATGGTGCTTATCTGCCCACGGGACTCTATTCAGCTTGTACTACGCTTAAAACAGCCACACAATATCCACACAAGTCCAACAAAAGCTACACAACCTCCATGTATTTCACACATACACACACATACACACACACACAAAAAAAAAAAAACACAAACACACACACACACACACAAATACATACACAACACCACACGTTACCAAAGGTGTTGTGGTTTCCTGAGCAAGAGGAGACAAATAGGTTCGGAGTCGATTTTTTCCCCGGTGCAAAAGCGTAATGCTCTTAAGAGATTACGAACTGGGGAAGGGAGGGAAGGGAGGGAAGGGGATGGTCTGCAGGGGAGAGGAGGGACAGTGCACAGTGAGTAGGAGGTGGATCTGGAAAGGGGATGAAAACTGGTCGTAGAGAGTGGGAATGGGAGAGCATACGTGGTCTTGTGGTGATGGGGGGGGGATGGGTAGCGTGCCGTGGGCTTTGAGGGAGGGGATGGGGTGGCTTGGCGGTCTGGCTTGACTCGTGTTGGGTGAAGCATGGGTGAGTGAGTGAATGGTGTGGTGGGTGAAAGCCAGGGTGTTAGGGTGAAGAATGTTTACTGGACGAAGAGATGAAGGTGTAACAGTGACGTGGGTAGGACTGAGGTGTACTGAGATGATTCAGTGTGTAATGAAAGCTGGAAGTGTTAGGTGTGGCGTCGAGGGTGTGATGGAGGAGTTAGGGTGTGGCAGGAAAGGAGAAGCGACAGGGAGTTCAAAAATGAAATAAGACAAATCCCTTTTTACATGACGCATTCGACCTGTAGGACATTAATGCGGCTGGACTCTAAACAATTGTCAACACACTCGACACTCCCCACGAGGCTTGTTTGGACTCCTCTTTGCTTTTACTCAATAAATAAAACACACAAAGCCTAACACAGCACTTCCCTCAATATAAAAAAAATAAAAACTCAATGCGTGTCTCGTCCTGTTACGTCTCTCTTTTGTTTTTGAGATTAAGACCTTCAATAGGGTTTTAAGACCGTTTATATGCTACGTACACAAAAACAGTCATAGGTTGTAATGCTTTACTCCCTGAATAAACGTATCTAACCTAACCTAAAGTGGCCTGAATAGCGTTGATGCTGAAGAATATCGTTTAGCATGTTAATGAAGTTAAAAAAAAAAAAAAGCTATATATTCATGAGGCATTCAGTGTTATGACATATCATTTTGAGTTCATTTTTACGCTTTATGAGAAGAGTTACATCGCTGCATCTGTCACACCACTAAGCCTGATGCCTAAATGAGGTATCGCAGTTGTTGTATGTTATTATGGAAAGTCGAGGTAATGATAATGGGAAATGTGTGTGCATGAAGAGTGTTGTTTGTGTTGTTATTTTCTTTCCTCTTGTGACTTCAACTTCAACCTTCTCGCAGTCTTTCATAATGTTGGTGGCAAGGCGTGGCAAGTCTTCACATATTTTTGCTATTTTACGCCATGGAGGAAAATATTAGAAGTGTACAATTCATGCTAGACAAAATTTTTAAAAAAGCCAATGATAATTACAATAAAGTAAAAATAAGAGTATACAACACACACACACACACACACACACACACACACACACACACACACACACACACACACACACACACACACACACACACACACACACACACACACACACACACACACACACACACACACACACACACACACACACACACACACACACACACACACACACATACACATTCGCATTTCCTTGTTTCAAACAATACATCACCTGACCGACCGCACTACGACAGCGAGGAAATATTAAAGCATTTCCAGAGGTGCTACCGATCTCCGGGTTTACTCAATGTTCGTCCAAATAACAATGACCAAATATTTCACACCAACAGGAAGTACAAGGCACCAAGGAAGCAACCACATTCCCACCGCAGCGTCCAATCCCTCGCTGAATTTATTCTTGACACATGGAAGGAGAAATGCCATGTACACAAAGATGAGGGAGTGCAGGGATACAGCGGCGTTGGTTCCATGGTAGAAAACGCGTATAATAGTGCGCAATAAGGCCAGTTTAATGAGTTCATGGAAGAAAACGGGTGAGCGGTGCGTGTTGAGTAGCAGAGGCGGTGGAGTGACGCTTGCAGCCCAGCCCGGCGAGCACCATTCAATATTCCCTCGCCGCTTCTCGCTGTGTTGACGGGTAAACATTAACCTTCGGGATATGGCAAATTTTTATCCGTGCCGGTAATTACTGCTGCTCTGGCGGTGCATGTTTAATGAGCTCGAGTTCGGGTGCACATTAACCTAGCGGCGCCGTCGGTTCGTGAAGCAAGAGTTGCCTCTAAATAATGTCCCAGGCGGCGGGAGGCGTGACCCAGTGCCCTCACAAACTCGAGGCGAGGGTGGTGACGCCTCCACCTCCACCTCAAAGGCTATTGTAAGCGATACTATCACGTTGCTCCACCACCCTCACCACCACAAACAACAGCGGCAGCCACACCAACACCACCAACTCGCCTTTAGGCCTTCTTACTTCCACCGGCGTCCTGGCCCCGACACCAGCTGCTCAACACCACCGGCAGATGCTACAAGTTCACTTTCCGTCTCGCCTGAGGCAGAATTAGCTCCGCAGAACATGATTCCAGCATTATGCAGCCATTTGGATTCATCTTTTCACTCCCGGATGCACAGGTCGTCATTTAGTATAAATAAATATACCTGAATACTGCCGTCGTTAGCGTGTGTTGGAATATTACTCGAGAACTAAATTTCACAGAATGCATCTATTGCGAGGCTTCCACGCTTCGCCGAGAAAGGTGAAGCAGGATTTAGCTTCTGGGAAAGGTTCGATTTTCACTCTTTTTCGTAAAATGTGGATGCGAGGAGCAGAGGCAAGAGTCATAAAATGTGCACGGGAGTGAAACGCCAGCCAGCAGCGCCTCGCAGCCTCCAGACTCCGTATTCGCACTTTGCCATCTCACAAATGTCAAATCTATGTATTTCCAATCATGCGAAAGAACAAAGTAACTCTGATTCGTGATTGGCTGAGGAACGAGGCGGAGGCGGCGGAGGCGGCGGAGGAGGCGTGCAGCAGGAGGGAAGACAGACGGAAGCATGGCCAGGACTCGCTTAGTGCTGACGAGGCATAGCAGCAACACCCTCGCAACACCCAGCACGACCAGCCTTCACCCAGTCACCTACGCCACCTACACACTATCGCACGCCACATCACGTACTTGAGGTCTTGGCACGTATAACCTTTCTATAATCATATACAGAAGGAAACACTGACGGAATACTAAATATCACAACTTTAAAACTGAACCCCGAATAAAATTTGTGAGCACCTCCATGACGTGCTGTGCTGACCTACAGATTTGGGGTGACGTGTGACCCGTCCTTCGTCAGGGTGACATGCGGTGGTGTTCACGTCTCTTCCTCCTCCTCACGTCCTTGGCGGGAATCCTTTTCAACCACGTCACCTACTCTCAAAAAGGTACAGAAATGTCACCACATAAACTACCCATCAAAACCTCATCTCGTCCTCCCCTTCACTTTATTGCCTTACTTCTTTATCCACTTCAGGTAGCGGAGAGGTGCGAGTGTTGACCTTGAACAGTGATGGGGCACAGCGGGGGAACACCTGGTTTGAGTACGGGGAGCCGGTGGGGGTGAGGGGAGACTACACTCTCTGCCTCCGTTTTAACATCATCGTCTTCCGCCTCCTGACTGCCGTGATCTACATCTTAGACAAACGAGACTATGACAGCTACCGTGAGTTTATCATTTTATAATTATCTCTATTTATTCTATCTTATTCATCTCTTTCTGCGATCGAGCGAGATTTTTTTTGCCTTATAGTTAAAATTCAGTCACTTTTTTATTATTATTATTTCTCTTTCTCCTCCAATTATCCTTCTCTCCCTCCTTTATTTCCCATTTAGTCCCCTTTATTCTTTCTCATTCATTTCCAGCATCGTCGTTTTTAGCTTTCTTCACGCAGCTCTTTCCTTCCCTCCTTCCCTTCCCTTCCCTTCCCTTCCTTCCTTTCCCTTCCCTTCCCTTCCCTTCCCTTCCCTTCCCTTCCTTACTCTCCTTCACCACCACCAAAGTTCTATGGAAGCCAAAAGAAAATTCACTCATTAGTACTTCTTGAAGTGAGTAATTTTCCTTCATAAATCATACCAAATGTTAGAGACTGGGATAATTTTTTTCCTTCTCGCATCTCATTTTTCTTCCTCCTCCCCCGCCCAGCAGAACGTGATGATAATGCAGAACAGCGAAAGAAAATGAATGTGCTTGCATGTCTGTTCCGTTTAATCCCCCCCAACTCTGTTTATTCCTGCTTGTTTGGTTTCATTGTTCCGCACGAAGGAACTTACTTAATTCTTCCCTCCCCAAGACTCTTTCACCTTGATATAAGCAGGCAAAGCAGGTAAAGCAGGCAGGTAGAGCAGGCAGAGCAGGGCGTGAGGTGACGGTGAGTGATGGTGATGGCGAGGAGGGGAGCAGGAAAGGGATGATAATGAGTCTGTATAAGTTTAAGATACAACCTAACTCGATCATGTTAATCTTTACTTTATTAATCTCTCTCTCTCTCTCTCTCTCTCTCTCTCTCTCTCTCTCTCTCTCTCTCTCTCTCTCTCTCTCTCTCTCTCTCTCTCTCTCTCTCTCTCTCTCTCTCTCTCTCTCTCTCTCTCTCTCTCTCTCTCTCTCTCTCTCTCTCTCTCTCTCTCTCTCTCTCTCTCTCTCCACAGCTATATCCTTAGACGTGTATTTCGAGAAGATTAGGACTAAATTCGGTGGTTATGGAAGGTTCTATCCGCTGCCCACCAACCTCGCCACTAATAAATGGTACTTCTACTGCCAGGTAAGGGTGACAGATGCGACAGGTGTACGACAGGTGCGACAAATGGTTTTTTTTAATCTATATCTCTAATATTTCAATGGTGTAATTTATTTTTTTCTTCAATTCTTTTTTTCCACTATTTTTTTATTCACCCGACAACGTTAAGCCGAAAGAGAAAAAAAACATTGAATACAAGAAAAAGGAAAAACTCCCACCACTCTATACCGCGGCACAAGGTTTTAATCTATTCTTTTCTATACAGATATTCTATTTTTCCTATATTCTCCCTGTTCATATTCTTCTTTCCCCTTCTACCTTTCTCCCTTTTGCCTTCCTTCCTTCCTTCTTTTCTTTCTTCCCTTCCTTTCCCCTTCACTCGTTCCCCTCTTTCCCTTTTCCCTCTGCAACCTCCACTTTTCCACCACCACCTTGCCTTTCCCCTCTTTCCCCTCCCTCTTCCTTCCTCTCCCCGCCCCTCAGACTCGCAACACCACTGGGCGCGAAGGTCGAGTCTACCTGGATGGGGAGTTGCTGGTCCAGGATACCAATACCTTTGAGGAAGATGATGCGATACGGGACACCTACGTGGGTCAGGATGAGTATATGGTAGGTAAGGTTAGGTTAGGTTAGGTGAGGTTAGGTGAGGTGAGGTTAGGTAAGGTTAATTTAGCTTATTAATTAAGCTAAAGATACTTAGCTCGTTTTGTTAATTGGTTTTGAAGCTTGACTGTGTTTTTGTCTCTTATGTCATTATTTTTCTCTATGTAGTATTACTTTTTGTTTTTATTTCTATGCTACTCTTACCGGGGATTTTTCTTTGTTGTAATATCATTCTCTGTTCTTTTGTTTTTTACCTTTCATAGTGTTTGTCGTGACGTTGTTTTTGATGTTATCCTCCCTCCCATGTTATACTGCAAAGCTCCCTAGCAAAATATCTCTCTGGCTGTTGTTATTTTGTGTTGCTTCACCCAGAGTCACCAGGATGGAAGGGAGGGAGAGCTAGCTTGATACCCGCCAGGCTGGATCATACACGTCAGAGTCTTATACTCGCCGCTAGGAGGAGGGAGCGATAAGCTGAGCGAGAGAAAGGGATTGTAAAACTCTCCAATATACTCTATGTGAAAAGCCTCCCGGTCTGAGCCTAGCCGTCGTAACCCACAGCCGCCGTATTCGATGAGTGGTCAGCTGAGTCAGGTCAACATGTGGAGGCGAGTGCTCAGCCACGAAGAGATTTTGTCGTTGACCCGGTGCGAGGTGGACCTGGAAGGGGACATCATCAGCTGGTCGGGTCCTTGGCAGCTTTACAACGCCGATGAAAAGGTACTGAACGAAGGAACCTACTCTGGGTGAGGGACCTTTTCCTTCCTTTACTCCGTCTGGCTTGCATGTGATAAGGTTCGTGTTCTTTTGATAGTGAGGGAAGCAGGTTGTTATTTTGACGGCGGAGGTTGTAGCGCCACGCACGTCCTGCCATGCACCAGAGGATGACAGTGTCCGCTAAGACGTGGGAGGACGTCCACGCATCGTCACTCACACAACGAGTGGCGACTGAACGAAGTTGTTAATTGACGTTACCAAGACACGAGTCACGTTCCCGCCCCTGCAACGGAGTGACGTCAGTTACAGAACAATAAAACGAAATTTTCATGCAGCGCACCATGACAGGACTCCACTGCCGATAGTTTTTACCTTTGACGAAACCCAGTCGGCATAGTTTTTCCTATCGTACCTTTAAGCTGCGTACTGTGTGACCCCTACACGGAGGGAGGGAGGGAGGGGTGGGTGTGCGGGCGTCACTGGTGCATGGTAGGGCGGACGAGGCTCAACGCGTAGTCATGGTGGAATACATGGCGTTACTGAGAGCCTGAAGGCGATTATAGACCCCAACTTTAGCGGAAATTAAAGAAAACGGAGATAGGATGGGCTCAAACCAACACATCGACTCCATAACCATCAGCACAGTGGGCGTCGAAGCAGCTTAACACATCACCAGACGCTCTTTACTTAAACCTTCATAAACGCCGCTCATTACTTTTATGGCAATCAATATACCTTCACCGCCTCCTGTGGGACTTCCCCTTCAGTACGTGCCGCTGACGGACTTGTGTCGATCGGTGAATCGGGGACGCCTGACGGTGCCGCTGCCTTTATTACGCTACCACGACGCCGTCCAGCTGTGCCGAGGCCTGAGAGGAGCTATTGTCGCCCCGAGGACCAAGGAAGTTTTGCTGGAGGACATGGCATACTTCCAAGACATGATCGAAGGTGTGTTACGAGTTTGCAGGGAAAGGGGAGAGGAGGAGAGTGCACGAGGGGGAGAGGTAAGACGGGAGGGAGAACTGAGGCAAAGTACGAGAAAGGAAGAAAGTGGGAAAGGAATAAAAGAGGGAAAAAAAGAGGAAAATCGATGCGAAGTGAGAAGGTAAAGATGGCGACGTGACTGGACATGTAGAAGAAGGAGGTGAAGTGTATGATTGTGTCTTGGGGTTGAGGGGAAAGGAGCTGCATGAAGGACGGCGGGAAAGGAAGGCTGTGAGGAGCGGAAGGAAGCGGAGTGAGGGATTGTGAAGATGAAAAGGGGGGCTGTGTGAAAGCTATCAGGAAGGAAGGAAGGAAGGGAAGGGGGTCGTGTGAAGGGTGAGGGAAAGGGTGAAGGAGTAGTCTGTATTGTGATCAGAAAGTGGAAAGGGGATGACATGAACGGGGGAAGGATGCAAGGCGGGGAAAGCAGCTTGAGGGGCTGAGAGGGTAAAGAACTGACACATCTCCTTGCACTCCCACAGCCAACAGGTGGACGGAACCAGATGAATTGGACCAAAACTTCACAACACCTGCTCCTGTTAAGAAAACCCTCTCCATCTACCAAGGTACAAACACTCCTATACTAGATTATAACACCGACCTAAGAGTATTATTGTTTCTATGCTAGTTATTCCCAGCTAACTAACAGGGAATCCCATCAGGTACTCACGCCATCTGTCGGGTACTGTTGTAATCTGTAGATGATATTCACTCCCCTCAACACACTGAAAAGAGAGAGAGAAAAATGTATTAGTTATCGTGATTATAAACTTTAAAAATCCTTCAAAGGGGAATATGATACAGTTTCAAGTTACAAGTATTATTTTATTGAAAGTGTGAGAGGCAATGTTGCATAATTCAAGTACGTAGGTGATGCAATGTGTCAAATGCGTTAATAGTAGTAGGGTTACAAAATGTTTAGTATCATTCTATTGCAGTGTTACAGTAAAAGATGCAGAATACTAGTGTGTCAATGTGAGTGTTGGAGTGTGTGAGGCGTTGTATTGTTGCAGAGTTGTAGTATGATTGTGTTGCAGGTTGTGAGAGGCAGTGGGGCGGTGCAGACGACGAGGCAGTGGAAGGAATCTGGCAGAACCCTTTCACGGGCGAGACGATGGCCCCGGCAAGTGTTCCCGGGAGTGTCCTTCGCTCCTCACCTAATGACACACCAATGACGACTTGCTAATGTTTCATAATGGCTTCCCTTTCCTTCCTTTATGTTTTACTTCAAGAGAGTCAGTCGCTTTTTTTTCCCTTAACGCATTTCAATTTTAAGCTTGGTTGGAAAAAATTATTACATAAATGTTTTGTTATTTTTTGTGTAAAGGAAATTACTTTTATTATTGCTATATATACTACACTATTTTTTTTATTTTTTACATTTGCGGTGTATCTGTAAATTAGTTATGCATCGTTTAATTAAGTTATATTTCACCGTTTTCAATTTTTTTAAAAATCGTTTAAATACAATAGAAAGTCAGTGTTTGGACTGGTATGAGACTCAACGTGCAATGCATCACCTCAGGCAAGGCTTAGCACGAAGCTTCATTCTTTTCCTTTGCAACTCCAACTTTCTCTTTCTTACTGCCTCGCCTTTCTTTTCTCTTCGATAACAGAGTGAGTTGGCTTTCAAGATACACAACCCGGACGGTGACAAATATCAGAACTGCCTCTTGTACCGCAAACAGGGACTCTTAGACACAGACTGCAAAAAACACAGCTGCGCTACCTGCCACACCACCGCCGGGAGCACGTGGACGCTTAGGGGCACGTGTGAGGAGGAGGAGGTAAGGTTGATGAAGGGTTGAGAAGCGCCAAGAGGGAAAGATGAGAAGGGTGAGAGTGTTACACAAAAGGGTGACAAGGAAAGTAGATTGGGATGGGAGCGAGGGTGTAATACTTGAAGGTAAGCTGGAAAAAATATAAAGGAGAATGATGAGGATAATGAAATAAGAGGAAGGAAGTGAGGGGATGGAATGTAGTTGAAGGAGGTGAAGCGGAAGACTGAAGTGCCGTCCTCCTTGCCTTCACAACCCTCTTTACTTGGTGTGATTCGTACTTGTGTTAAAACTAAGATCTCGACGCAGGAAAAGTGATGCTTGGGAAGAACGGAGAAAAGGGAACATTTTGTCTATTAAATCCAATTCTTGTTTCAATGACAAAAAAATCAATTATATTTTGACAAAGAACAGTCATGGCATATCCTAGCTTGTTTTGTTTCATTATAAAAGGAATATTCTCGTTTTTTCCCCACAAGCGAATGTTTTACTTCGATTTGGTTGCGGTTCCCATGTCTTTCCGCGGCTACGGTGAGTACAGGGTGGAGAAGGTGGAGGACACGTGGGTGTGGCACAACGCAGTCATCAACACCACCATGGCCACACTGCCGCCACTCCACCTCAACTACCCCATCGGAAGACTCGCCTGGGACCTTGAGGTGAGACTAACACGTAGTACATAAATACATACACGAGACACCTGCAACACAACCACACATCCACACCCACACAGCCACACTTTCAGTACGGGGTGTAAAAAGTCTCCTTTCCACAGAGCCTAAGCCTTTGCCCTTTGCCTTTTGCTTCCCTCACATGCCGCCAGTGTTCTTTCATAAGGGTGTGCACACTGCAGGCGCCGGTGTGTGGGCAGGAGGGCGGCCAGCGCGTGCTCACCCTCTCTCCCTGCGTCCCGGGGGAGTTCACGTGTGACGATGGTTCCTGCATCTCCTTCTCAAGACGCTGTGACCTGAAGTTCGACTGTGGAGACAAGACTGACGAGAGCTTCTGTGATATCGTTAATTTCCCTGACGACTACAGGTCCAGGCTGCCTCCCCGCCCTGGTGAGTGGGTGAGTGGGTGATTGGATGGGTGGGGGAGACACACTCAACCCTTCCATGCAATAAACGGAGACGCAGGTTTCCAGTTGCATGTGAAGCACGTCGTTCTGCTTTCAGTGTCGCGTATCACGTACGTTAATAAAAATATGAATTACGATACTCGTGTCTCAGGTTTTCGGAACATTATTGTAACATTAAGACAATGTCATAGATAATGTTACACTTCATTATAAAAAGAGGAAGAC
>JAXIVD010005423.1:20000-22500 GCA_036785275.1 Cancer borealis
TATCATAGTCGCATTATAATAGCAAAGGGGACATTAAGGTTAGATAGATAGTTACTTGACGTCTTCTGTTCCGCCCTTCATCTTCTCTCTTTCACTTTGAAATCGCACTACAGGTAGGCAGAGAACCGAAGAATAAGATTGGTTGGCTTCCAGGCGCTAACAACATCACTTTAGAACCTTCTACCCTCCTCCTATGACACGCTCTCTTCTGCGTCACGCCTTCGCTCTCTCGATCTCTCCCTCCGTCTCTCTCTCTCTCTCTCTCCCATCTCATCTCCCTCTCATCTCCTCTCTCTCTCTCTCTCAACATCCTCACACTACTCACTGATATCGAGAAGGAAAAAGTTAGCAATCTCTCTCTCCAGCTCGCTCAATCATCCGACATGCAAAGTAGATGCGCTCCACTGCGCAAAAATAATGAGAGCTTGAGGCTAAATACTATCATTGCTTTTTCATTACGTGTGATTTTCACCTAAAGCAAAGTGCCGCAGGTTTACCTTCCCGGTTGTTGACCTCAGAGTGGGAGTAAGCAGGGTCTTCGCCCCCCCCCTCCCTTTCCCCCTCCCATCCCCCTCCCCCCTTAAGGCTCATACACGTATCTCTTTTCCTCTTGCCACTTCCAAGGGAGTAAATTATATCTATTTTTTTTTCTCAAAATTTCCCACAGTATCTTTATAATTGAATGGCAACAAAAAGAAAAAAGGTAAGAGATTCCATAACATCACCAGAAAAGACATTCATCCAAGTTTTTATATTAATAGTTGATGTGTAAATAGGAGTGAGAAGGAGGACGTGGGAGGCTCAGGTAATAAAGAATCAATCGTGAGTAATCATTTACAAGATAAGAACGGTAAGCAGGCGGGGGGGCGGGCGGGCGGATCTCTTATCAGCATAAGGGCGGGAAGGTAATCTAGTGTATGCTTGTTCCTTCCCTTCCCTTTCTTCCCTTCCCTCGCATTTCCCATCCCATCCCCACGTCAGAAAACAGGGGAAAAAAGGGAACACATTTTGCCTTGTTGTCTTCCATCCAATTTCCCTCTACAGTAATGGTTGTTTCCCAAAACTGTACTGATGGACCGAGTTGACGTTTTTATCTTACTCTGTTTCCTCCCTTTTAGGCTCCCCTGTCATCCTCTCCTCAACCACCCTCGTCCCTATATTATTCCATTTTTCCTTCCTTCCTTCCTTCCTTCCCTCCTGTGCTGTTACTCTCCTCTTCCTTCATTTATACTCGCCCTCATGTAAACCTTTTGTTTTCATCTCCTCATTCTCTCTCGTCCTGTTTGTCTGTTTGCCTCCCCATCACTCCACTCACTAACTCTCTCTCCCTCTCTCCTCTCTCCCTCTCCTCCTCTTCTCTCTCCTCTCATCTCTCTGCCTCTCTCTCTCTCTCTCTCTCTCCTCTCTCTATCTCTCTCTCGCTCTCCCCCTTCCTGCAAGGTAGGTAATAGGTAATTAACGTTATACCTGTGCCCGTTACACCCTATAATCATGTTTGCGAGTCATTTCCAACCACTGTGAGTCATGTGTAGAGGCAGCCCAGCGGGGAAACAAGCGCGTGCTCTCTCAAAGGGGTTTATATATGACACAGTGTCAAGAAAGTTTCCATGCCGTGCTTCAAGGTCTGTCTGTCTTCCTCTGTGTGTCGTTTTTATCTTGTTTATTATAGCATGGTACTGCAGGAAAATGTTGAAAGGTAATGATGCATTTCGTATTGATTACTATTGTTTGATATGACAAGGGAAAATCTACTACTACTACTTACTATCATTAACTACTACTACTACTACTACTATCACTACAACTACTTATTATTACTATTACTACTACTACTGCCAATATTAATGATAATATATAATGATAGTCTACGCCCTATTATCAATCCCTCCTTACTGAGGTGACACGGACCCCTATAGGGAGGAAGTTCAGACCAGGCTGCCCTTCCTGACATCACCACAGCGGGCACTGTACCACCACCACCACCCCCCACCATCCACCACCACCACCACCACAGCCTGTCACTCCACAGTCGACGTCCTATCCACTGGGGGGAGTCAGGTCCACTAAATAAATATAATAAATGGTTTTTCTTTAACCTTGCCAGTTTAATTATTTTTTTTCCTATGTTGAGTAGACTATTTTTCTCGTCCTTTGCAATGAGAATTCACACACACACACACACACAACACACACACACACCACACACACAACACACACACACACACACACACACACACACACGCAAACACACACACACACACACACACACACACACACGCACACTATACACACACACGGCAATGCACGCACACGCATACACGCTCATGCAATACACGCGCACGCACATGCCCCACCACACACACGACCACACACACGGTTCAGTGGTGGAGTGGAGTGTATAGTTTCTACTCCATCCAGCAGGGAAATGACTACACTACTCCTCCTGCTGTTCCTCCTCATCCTCCTTTTCTCCTCCTCCTCGCTTTTCCACCTCCTCTCC
>JAXIVD010005423.1:27500-29257 GCA_036785275.1 Cancer borealis
ATTCTCCTCGTCACTCCTCATCTCTTCTCTCTCTCCATCTCTCTTAGTCTCTCCCTCTGTCGCCTCATTTTCTCCCCACCTTCTCTCTCTCATTCTTCCTCCATCCCTTCACCGTCTCTCGGAACTATTTCTCTTCGGTCACTCACTTCATCTACTTCTCTCCCTCCCTCTCTCTCTCTCTCTCTCTTCTCCATCTCCTCCTCTCTCTCTCTCCTCTCTCCTCTCTCTCGTCTCTCTCTCTCACCTCCCTTTGCAATCTCCAATATTATCAATTTCTTCTGTAGTTTTTCCTGCACTTTTTTCAGCTACCATGGCAATACAATTGAATGAGGGGTAAAAATAACTCTCTATTTTATCATTATATTCATTTCTGTCTCAAAATCCTTCCATCTCACAAAGAACGTTTAGGGATCAACTTCTTTCCTCCCATTATAAATGCAATACTGTTTGATGAGGTAACACCTGGTTCTAATTACCAAGGTAAACTCGTGTTCAACTTTATTCCGTACTCGAGCAAGTGTTGAGGCGGCAGAGTAACCTGTCCTCGATTAATTCTCTACATATGCTCTTTTACCCTCTTCTGATATTCCCTAATACTGTGTTCACCTCCCCTCAACGCCCTCCCCTCTTTCTAGTCTCCTCCACTACTACTACTACTCTACCTCCTCCTCCTCCTCCCCCCCTCCTCCTCCACCTCCTCCTCCTCCTCCCTCACAAGCACCCTCTTCCCCACTCCACTCAACTGGTTCAAAATTTTACCATCGATTTAGCACCACTATATCAAGTGAACTTTTCGAAATTAAAAAACGACGCAGTACGCTCACACACAGGCACAACACGCACACACATACACAGACACAGCACAACACACACACACACACACCACACACACACACACACACACACACACACACACACACACACACACACACACACACCACACACACACACACACACACACACACACTAACACACACACACACACACGCACGCACGCACACAGAACAACAACATTCACCGATATTTAAAATCCTGATCTTTTTTATTTTCTTTTTTCTTCTTCCTCTCTCTCTTTATTCACATCACATGCATTCACTGTCACATCATTTCCACTTCCCTCCCATAATTTTCAGTTTTGTGATATTGGTGCAGCTGCGCGTCCTGTTATCCTTTAGTTTTTTGTTACATTGTTTATTTTTGTTGTATTCTTAATTTCATTCATCATTCTGGTGTTCAAAGACACAGCTGACTCTGCCCTCACCATCAGCTGCCTACCAGGAGATGACCTTGACTCAGCTTCCCAGTAAACTTGTCTTCCCTACGACGCCAAAAATTTACAGTCACAAGTTTATGTGGTGACAAAATAGATAAAAAAATAATGAATCAAGTGATTAAACTTCTAGATGTGATCGATATTACGTTGTAGTACACGAAGTTTCGTCCACGAATTAATGAACTCCACAGCTCTAGCACTGACGTGGTATCTTCGTGGACTAAGAATCACTCCGCTGGAAGGCAGTGTCGAAGAAGGGTGAAAGGAGTGGCCCGCCGCTGCCTCGGCTCAGTAGCCTCACTTGACCATCTAACTGTCCATTACTCCTTCCTTTTATTTTCGTTGCTGAGCGTCTCAAAGTGATATTCCCTTGTTTATTAACCTTTCATTCCTCGTTGTAAAGGCTACTAAGGTAAATTATCTCTCTTTGAAACGAGGAACAGCAACGTCGTGCAAGTTAAATCTAACCATCTTAGTGTCACAG
>JAXIVD010005424.1:0-7500 GCA_036785275.1 Cancer borealis
GTAGGAGAAATATAGACAAAAGGGAAGTCCAATTTAGTGTGAAAGGTGTCCTGACATTCCTCTTTTGAATGAGTTTAAGCCATAGGCAGGTGGAAAAATAGACAAAGGAAGAGAGTTCCAGGGTTTACCAGTGTAAGGGATGAAAGAGTGAAGATACTGGTTAACTCTTGTATTAGGATGATGGACAGAATAGGGATGAGAAGAAGTAGAAAGGCTTGTGCAGCGAGGCCGTTGCACTATATATATATATATATATATATATATATATATATATATATATATATATATAAATATATATATTGTTTTTACGTATTTATATATATATTATATATATATATATATATATATATATATATATATATATATATACATATATATATATATATATATATATATATATATATATATATATTATATATATATATATATATATATATATATATATACATATATACATGTATATATATATATATATATATATATATATATATATATATATATATATATATATATATATATATATATGTATGTATAAAGATAGATAGATAGATAGATAGATAGATAAATAGATATAGATATAGATAGATTGATAAATAGATAGTAGATAGATAGATTTATTTTTATTTTTTTTCTAAACTGGTTATATCCAATTGAACCCAGACTTGTTTAAGAAATTGCATTGTACTACTAAATCTTTGTATTATTGGTCTACAGTACATGGTTGTATGACTAAGTAAAATTACTGTTATTTAGTTTCATCGTTACCATGGTAATGGGCGTTGAGTCTATTATTATTATGACGTGTTTGTTGTGCCTCTCATAGTCGATAATTGCCAGTTGGTAGGGCTGCTCTGTTGTTCCATTCATATGATGGATGTGCTCTGCATTTTTAAATCACAATTTGCAACCATTGCAATGAATTGTGTAATTCATATGTATCTTGAACTTCTGATCATCACAAGATTTACGTTGAAATTTGATTTGCGTGCTACTAAAGACTTTGATCGCTAGATTTGTTCTCAATTTGCGGGAAGCCTTAACATACAAAACTCCTTAATTGGATGTTACTGATCTTCTCGGTGGCGTTGCCTTTAACTTTGCCAATTTGTCAGAATGTGTACAACATGTTTCAGGCTTGACTCACATTTCAGGCAATTATGTGAATTCGTAATGTATGTCGCATTTGACATTGACCCAATTCCTCTTCTGATTACTTTTCTTTTTAATGTATGTCTAGAGTCCAGGTTTTCTCTGCATTTCCCAGCATCTATATCTATCCTCCAATGTGTATTAAATTTCGTAGTCATCATTCAGGGAACCGTCCTAGTAGCCTACTAGTAAGATAATCTAGAGCAATATGTACATGCTCTCCCGTATGTAGCAACTTGTCTTTCCTATAATGTATATGATGTAGGAAATGCAAAGAAATACTATAGTACCATTTTGAAGGACAAAACTGGAATGGAAGACTACAAGGCAACACGACGTGGTTAGGATCTACCTTACTGGAACCCAACAGCCTAGAATCTTTATAAAATATTGTTGTTTTTTTTTTTTTTGCTACTCAGTTACATTCATGGTGATCAGCTCTTAAGTGAAATACAACAAATCTGAATGAAGCCCTTCATCAATTTACTCATCCAAGCCTTGAATCTAAATTTTAAGCGTCATCTTCTTGTTGTATCCCTAAACGTGCCTCACTGATCAAAAATGATCATGAAAAAAAAACTCCTTCGCTTTGCTAGCTTGTCAGGGTATTCACTAATGCAGGATATATGAAGGAAGTTTATTCTCATTCATTGTAAAACCTGAGCACATTCCATTTGTAGCACAATAACTGAAAACACATCAATGACGCTGTGTATCTAGAAAATCCCTAGAGAGTTAAAATCACTGATGAAATTTTTATTGAGGGGATTGAATACAATGTTATGGAAGCATAGCTAACGCTCTTGATGATGATATAGATGGTATTTAAAATGATACTAACTAGAGGTGTATTCAGTGGAGAGCAAGTACTTCCTCCGCCGCTGCTGAATTTCATGAATTTTTTGCTGACGTTGACTTTTGACAATAAGCCTTAAGAAAATAATAGAATGGATACCTAGGGTAGGTTTTTATGTTGATAAAGTTATATGAAATTGTGGTGCATTTTGACAGAGTTATGATTTTTTTGTTTAGATCCTGTAGGTAGGCGACCAACTTGGAGTTGCGACCGCTGAAGGTGGCACCCAAAATAACGTCCAATGAGAATACTAATGACTATTTGAATTAATTTTCTGACCATTACCTTTGACCTTGATCTTTCAAAATGTAATAGAGTTGATCTCTTGAGTAGAAGGTTATGTTTATAAGATTTAATAAGGTTACGAAACAGGGTGTTGTCAGGGCGTTGTCTGTTACAAACAGACAGACAAACAAAGTGAAAACATAACCTCTCCCTGAAATTCGGTGGCGGAGAAAATGATAACTAGTAAGGCACACAGTTGAGCTCATACCGTCGCCAGTGCCGCTAGCTTTCTTACATTTTCTTTTAACATTGAGCTTTGACATTAACCTTTAAGAAAAGAATGGAGTGCTTAATTTGGGTAGCGGTTATGTTGATGAAATTTTACGAAGTCATGGCGTATTTTGACAAAGTTATGATTTTTTGAAAACCCAGTAGGTTGGCGCCCAAATTGGAGTTGGGTGCGCTGAAACAGACGCCCACGATAACGTTCAATAGGAATGTTGATCGCGACTTTTCATTTTCCTGACCTTTATTTTTTACTTTGACGTTTCATTTTTGGGGAGACGAGTGAGGCTAGTGCACAGTGCTATAGTGGTAACAAAATATCCCCATATCTGAAGATGAAAGATGTATACGCGCAAAACACCACCAACAAAACATCTATAATTAACTTGGATGCAACTAGCCGGATGTGAAGCAATGAAGTTATGAAGACGAATCCCGAATAACCTTGTGGAAATGAAGCAGGGGTCCAATATTCATCATTCAGTGATACCACAGACCCTGACAAGATAGGGGAGGAGCGGAGAATCCCGGGCGGGAAACTTGATGTGCACTAGCGTCTCCCAAAAATAGGATTTTCGAAAGAATGAGGGTCGTCAGTCAGGGTAAACTAAGTCCCAGGTATAGGAATCCAAAACCCTTATTAACCCACCACCAGTAACATCAGGAACAAAATATCCGAAGCCTTAAGGGACCATTGGCGCTCTGTGCCACGAAGTGTGGCGCCAGGAGTCCCTCTTACAAGCAAGTAAAAGAAAACACACTTCTTACGAAAATTGCGAGGAGGGAGAAACCTCATCCCTCGGGTGAAAACCTAGGACGCCACAAGGAGTGTTGGTAATAGTGTGGGAGAGGTATCGTAAGATAAACGATCCAGAAGATGCCCATTGGCTCCCTTCCATTACCCTGGAGATGGAGCAAGTCAAAGAAGTACAAAGGAGTACAAAGGAGTACAAAAAAAGAATAGGCAGCAACAGTCCTACCGGACCTAACGAGTCTGTTTAACTACATTACTACTAGAATAACTACTTGATAGAGACCAAAGGACAGCAAGGTGGAAGGCTCCTCCCCACCCACCCTTCCTTCCAGCCGAAGCTGACCGGAAGAGGAAGTGATACCAAGTAGTATGAAAAAACTATCATGGAATTTGTATCGGAAAGTGAGAGAAACAGGAGTAGTATATGCTAAAAAAAATTACACAGGAGTTAAATACTCAATGTGGTGGACTGATGTTAAGTGCTTATCGAGTTTCTTCTTAAAAGATCCCTCGAGTAAAAGAGGGATTGAAGTGGAGCCTGATTAGTGACATCCACTGTGAAAAGCTTTCCAGCAGGATTCTTACTGCCTAGTGGAGGAAAGTCGCATGGCGCAGAGCATGTCTTGTATCTCTACTAGAGGATACTTCCTCTCTAAGACCCTGCGCAAAAGCTCCACGTGTGTAGGCGTGTAGGTGCAGCTTGGCCTACAACTTGTTCACAAAACAAGTATTCCCCAGCATCAGTGGATTGGGACACCAATTTTGTAGTTCTGTAAACCACAGCTGAGCCGGCTTCCATGGAACTAACATCAGGACCCTTCCCCTGAAGCTGCGAAGATGGAGGCAGTAGAGGTAAGAGGTAGATGTACTTCCACTTGTTCCATTCCTCAGATATAGCGTCCGGACCTTCCGTCTTTCTGACATTTCTGGCTAGGTAAAAAAGCAATATAGCCGTGGTAGGGGAGGCGAAGAGATCCACTTTCGGAGTTCCCCAGCGGTCGAGAAGAGACCTGAAAATCTCCGGGTGTAGTTGCCATTCCACTGATATCCCTGGAATCTGGGCAGTGCGTCCGCCCAAGAGTTTTTCACGCACGGGACATGGGAAGCTGAAAGATGTAGAGCTCTGCCGTGGGCCTCCTGGAAGATCCTCTCTGAAAATGTCAGCAGGGCTTCTGATCTGGAGACGCCCTGGTGGTTGAGGCAGTAGACTGCCACCACATTATCCACATCGTCCGGATACATAAGGGTGTCCACTCCTTTGGTGGCCAGTTTGGCGGCACTATCTTTGTCAGTCAAGAAAAAAGTTCTTGGAACTATCGAAAATCCGAAAGGGAGATGGGTAAGCTGACAACCGTCTTTCTCTACCTGAAAAGCTAAAAACATATACAAGCGAGGATGGATAGGGACATGCCACTAAGCATCCTTTAGGTCTAAAGAGGCCAACCAGTTCTCTTTTTTCAGATATAGGTGGATCTGAGCAATCATAAGCATTCGGAAGTGATGGTGACGTATGTACCTGTTGAGGGTGCTTAATTCCACCACCAGCCTGTCCTTCACGAAATCCCTTTTTGGTACCATAAAGAGTCGAGAGGTGAACACCCGACCGGTGGCGTGTTCTACGACATCTGAACTGAGCATTTCGCAAACGTGTGGATTAAAAGGTGATTAAATAATCTCCCGAACTAGGCATCTATAAACTATGTACTTCTGCTAAGGTAAACCAAGATACTGTCATGAGCCAGGATCGAACTCACAAACTTAAGGTCATGAGCCGAGCACTGTACCACAAAGCCACCCGGCCCCCGCAAATGTGTGGAAGAATTGAGATCTTCACCTTCTGTGCGGAAAGGAGGAGCCGTAGAGAAGGGGACGAACCCAAAGTCAAGAGAGACCTTTTTTATCACTCTGGATGACCAACATGTTGAGGGCTAGGCGTGGAGAAGACGAAGCTGTCAAGATTAAAGAAGCACATGACACCTGAGAGGCAGGAAAAGGTGAAGGAACTTTCTTAGAAACGCTAGCGGAGTGGTGTCGTCGGTGATGTAAACCCAAAACTACTGTTAACTCCTCATCGTTCCACTTTAGGTTGATCTACGCTTTGTGACAGGCCTTTCTAGCTTTGGTCCAGCGATGTTTAAAGAGGGAGATTCGAGTGGAATCAGGCGGATTAGATTCCCGCCGTATGTTCTTAGTCAACACTGAACATGTGGCGCATTCGTAAGGGAGAAAACAATCTCCCTGTACGCACGGAGCGTGAGTAGAGCTTTGCTAGTGGCCATCAAAGTGGAGCCTCGCCGAACATCCCGAGCTCGCGCATGTGACTCTGTTGCCCTGTGCCGTAGAAACCTGCTAGCAGAAAAGTTTTTATTGAATTTTATTTCTTTTTTAATTATTTTTTGAAGGCATGTGAAACATCAACTATGTCTTAACTGTGAAGCAATAAGTGCAAGCAGGTGTGTAGTCAATGGCTAGTGAGTGTGTAGCCAATGGCGGACAACCGTGTCGCCAATGGTGGGCGACTGTGTCCCCAATGGCGGATGACCTTGTTGCCAATGATGGAAGAGAGTGTCATCAATGGTGGACTGAGTCGCAAATGAACGTCGCCAATGGTCGTCGAAGGCTAGTGCGTCGCCGAAGGAAGACGTTTGCCTAAAGCGTCGCTAATGAACGTCGCCTGTAGAGCGTACGTCAAAGGAGGACACTAGCTATTGCGTTATCAATGAATATCGCGGGCAACGCGTCGTCAAAGATGGACGCCAGCTTAGACACCGGCTTGAGAAAACTCAGAAAACTGCCGCAGGGTTCAGCTAGACCACAGTCGGAGTCTCTCCCCGAAAAAGGAATCCTAGGACACGACCCACAGGCCCCAGAGGGATACGGGGGAGCCTTGGGGAAGACAAAGACACAGCAGATTGCCTACAGAGAGGCATTCCCACCAGAGACCTCTGAACTAGCTAACCACATAGCAAAGGCAGTAAGCAGTAAGGACACAGAAACAACGCGTGTCCCACATGGACACAAAAAACAGTACTAACCATCAACAAACATACGGAAGAGGCTTCTTGACGAACAGCCCACTGCGTCGGCAGTAGAAAGAGCGGCAGCAGAGGCGAGACCTTAGACTCGATCTGACGAAAAGGAAGAACCATAGGTTAAAAAAAAAGTCCGTACTGTAGGGGAGCGCGTGGAAAAAATTATGAATATTGGAACTGTACTTCATTTCCACAAGGTGCTCGGAGTTCTTCTTCATTACTTCATTGCTTCACATCCAGGATAGGTGCAGCCTAGTTAATTCTAGTTTTATTCTTGTTTTATTGATGGTACTCTGCTCGTATACACCTCCCATCTACAGGTATGGACGTGTTTTGTTATCACTGTAGCACTGTGTATTAGCTGGACGAGTCTCACTAAAAGGATTACAATAATAATAATAATAATAATGATAATAGTGATCGTAACCATAATAATGCAATACGCATAATATGATGAATAAGAAAATAAGAAAAGAAAAAAACAAATAAAAAATATGAGGAATGGTTTTCCTTGCTACGATGCTCCGTAATTCACCAGTTTTCTATGTAACACGATGATCGTTGTAGTTTAATGCATGTATTTTAGTACAACGAGGAGTATTTATTTCAGTGAGGGTGATCGTGAGATAAGTCATACATTTCAGTCCCTTGAAAGAACGAACTGAGGGGGAAAGGACCAGCGAGAGAGAGAGAGAGAGAGAGAGAGAGAGAGAGAGAGAGAGAGAGAGAGAGAGAGAGAGAGAGAGAGAGAGAGAGAGAGAGAGAGAGAGAGAGAGAGAGAGAGAGAGAGAGAGAGAGAGAGAGAGAGAGAGAGAGATACACGCTGGTAGCTGATCTTTGCACCGGAGAAGACATAGACAATGGTGATCTCTCGGTTCCCTGCCGCTAAATTAACAGCTGAAGGGAAGCGGTGCTTTGATGGTGTTCCGCTCCCACCCTAGAAAACCGTCAAGATTCTGAGAGTAGAGGTAAACTGAGAGCTACGGTTTGATGGCCACATCAAACACATTGCCCAAAAGACCTCCCACAGGGTCACTGCCCTACGAAGGGTGGCCGGCTTCCTCGACAAAGGGGGTAAGCTCTTTCTCTATAAAGCTCAGATACTGCCTTACTTAGAGTATGGTGCCCTCTCGTAGATATCATGTGCATCCTCACACACCAGGACACTGTACAGCATCCAGCGTCGAATCTTACGACTG
>JAXIVD010005425.1:0-22500 GCA_036785275.1 Cancer borealis
GTGGATACAACAGGAGGATGGGCTCTGCGAGCTTTTGCTTTTGTTATTCTTATAGTAGTAGTAGTAACAATATAAGTTGTAGTTGTAGTTCTTGTTGTTGTTCCCAATACTGCTATTATCAATATTATTATCATTATTATTATTACTATTATTATTACTATTATTATTATTATTATTATTATTATTATTATTATCATTATCATCCTTATTATCATTACTATCAGTTATTATTATTACTATTATTATTATTATTATTGTCATCATATATATATATATATATATATATATATATATATATATATATATATATATATATATACATATATATATATATATATATATATATATATATATATATATATATATATATATATAATATATAATAATAATAATAATAATGCTAATAGAATCGCAATACTAACAATAGAATCCCAAAACAGGAACCTTGTCCCAAGAGTGTCATCAGGACTGAGGCTCCGTCTCTATGTCGTGTTGCAACAGCAGCAGCCAGCTGAACTTTTGGTAAAAATTGATGGGTCTCCGAGGGTATGTAAATATTGACTAATATAATAAAAAAAGATAACACTCCTCACTTCCTGTGAAAAAATAGGCATGGCGACAAAAAAAAAAAAAAATCAACCATGAAACTTAAAAATATCTTATACAATCTTAGTTCAGACTCATCCTTGGTTACCTAGCGAATACAATCTCGGGAGTAAACGAATACACACACTTGTTATTAAGTCTAGTATCAGAATCACCCATCAGCCTCCAGCAATCAGGAACAAGGGTCACGCCATCAAGTCCACGAGCACCGCCGAGAAAGTGAAACACACACACACACACACACACACACCCTCCCCCCCCGCGCGCACGCGCACGCGCACGCACACACACACACACACACACACACACACACACACACACACACACACACACACACACACACACACAAACACGTAGACTATCGTCAAGTGGAATGAAATCGCTCAAATGTCACTCACATCAATTACGATCTTTTAATAAAGTGTGGAGGTGGGTGAAATGGGCCTTCGAGAGGTGCCTCTATAAACGCACGCCCACACCTTCGCCATTGCAGTAACAACTAGTGCCGACCACCAGTGGCACTGGTGGTCGGCACCAGTGCCCTAAAGTAGCCAGTAGCCTAAAGGTGCACATAGGCCTTAAACTAAAACTAAATAAATGTAGGCATGATACGACATGTAAATCTCGGATATTACGTACGAATATTCAAACGAAAAAAATCATATCAACAAGAAAAAAAAAGTACACGAATATAAATTATTCTGTCGAATAAAGAATACAAACATAAATAAAACAAAAATACATATCCTGCAAACGAGACTTTTTCAGTGAGAAAAATAATTGTCTGACATTGTTTCAGTCCTGGTAAAACAGGACACGTCCACAGGTTTCCGTCCATTATATAACAAGGATGAACAATGTCTGTCATAAAACTATTACAGTCAGGTTAGAATTTGCTGCTAATGCTTCAACACGAGCATCACACGACCCAAGCCGCCGCTAATACGAGTCTCTACATAGTACCATGCATGGCTTGCTTCCACGCGTCTTCCCTGACCTAAGGACGGGTAAGCGTTAACAAGTGGTATACTCACAATATGGACGAAAAAGAAGTATATAGTAGTTAGAACAAAAATACAGATTGATATATTCAGTACCTAGTGAACATTTGGTTGATAAAACCAAGGAGCCTCCATGGTCTACTATATATACTGAAATCATTACACCCATTCATTCACCCACCCTCGCTCACTACTGACAATATTAAGACATATACCTGCACACGATCTGACGGTCGGTCACAAGAGAAGGCATGGCGAAGACAAGATCGATAAGGCGAGAAGGGAAAGACACGTATTAAATGAGCATGTGTACCTTACTGGTGAGGGAGTGAGTGAGAAGAGTGGGTATATATTGACATGCCAGTGGGTAGCTACAAGACAAAGTAGTGAAGAGAAATAATCATAAATATTTGAAATTTTGAATAATTGAAAGTAAAATGTAAATAAAAACACGAAAAACGTTGAAAAATATGAACCCACTTGAAATCACTGTGAGTATCACAGAACAAATTGTTATCCGTCTAATAAATAATAATAGTAAGAATCAAGAGTAAAAAGTGAAAAGAAAACTCCAGAATATAAAGGTATTACACATGGAATTAAAAAGAAACAACATCGAACAATGAAGGGGAAAAATTAATAATAAAGCAGATGGAAAACAATATTAATCTTCTGACAAAACAAAGATCGCAACAAATGAAACATGGAATTTGTTAAAAGAAAATAATGAATGAAAAATTAATAGAAAGTAAAATAAAAAGTAAATAAAACACAGAACTTTTGACATGGCATCGCACGAAACAAGTCTCAGAAAGACAACAAAGGCGGGAATGATAGCAGTTCGCCCCGGGCTGTACACGAGGCGCGGCCATTAGATAGCGCTGCCCCCACATGATAAGAGAAAGTTGTCTCCGTCCCCTCTAACTTAGCACACTTCTCTGCTCTTTGGCGCGGAGTCAATACACAAGTATGAGATGGAATAAAAGTCATCACTCCCTCACGCAGTGTTTGCTGCTGAGATCAATTAAACAAGTGCGAGCCATTCATTTTTCATATGTGGTGCACGCTCACAACACCCGTAGCAAGGAGATTAGCGTTGTGTGGGAACTGCTAGACAAACACGTATTAATTATGCTCTTACATCGCAGTGACGCTGAACTGGCGGCGGCGTGGGAAGCGAGATCGTGGTGAGGGGTGAAGGAGAAAAAAAGGTAGTACAAGGAATGCCATGGACATAAGTATGGAGGCGCGGAGGAAGGGATAAATGAAAGACGAGGAAGGGAAGTGGAAACAACTGATGAGGTGATGAACTGGAGACAAATGAAATGGAGAAGAGAGCTGGCCAGGTGGTGTAGAGGTGGGACAGCAAGGTGGATGTACTGAGGCGTGGCTAATTGCATTCCCCACGTACTATCTGTCATCTGAACATGTACACCTGAAGGGAGGAACCGTGCTCGTCTGAATGTTCCTGTACCTGAGCAGAAACCGGCATGCACACTCACACACACACACACACACACACACACACACACACACACACACACACACACACACACACACACATATATATATATATATATATATATATATATATATATATATATATATATATATATATATATATATATATACATATATATATATATATATATATATATATATATATATATATATATATATATATATATATATATATATATATATATAGAGAGAGAGAGAGAGAGAGAGAGAGAGAGAGAGAGAGAGAGAGAGAGAGAGAGAGAGAGAGAGAACTACTGGACTATGAATCAGTGTGTGTGTGTGTGTGTGTGTGTGTGTGTGTGTGTGTGTGTGTGTGTGTGTGTGTGTGTGTGTGTGTGTGTGTGTGTGTGTGTGTGTGTGTGTGTGTGTGTGTGTGTGTTTTAGCGCGAAACGCACAAAAGGCAAATTGAAAGAAGTCATGGAGGGGTGATGGAGGGATGAATGGTGACAGGTAAATTCTGTGGCAGGTATGAGACGTAATTAATTATCTCTCCGTGAACTAAGCTCTTCACCTGGCCGACTTACCTTTACGGAGCACAAAAACCTCTCTACTTAGGACCTTGTTAACATATTAATCTCTCTCTCTCTCTCTCTCTCTCTCTCTCTCTCTCTCTCTCTCTCTCTCTCTCTCTCTCTCTCTCTCTCTCTCTCTCTCTCTCTCTCTCTCTCTCTCTGTCACCGTTATCCTGGGTTTCTTGTACACAAATGCGATAGCGAACGTGTTAAGACAAAGGGATAACAGTCCATCTGGTTTACATATCCATCCGCCCGCCTGCCTGCGCCCGTCTGAAATCGCCTTACTACGGACATTCTCCATACAGTGAAACACGCCTCTCCCAACATTTCCCTTGGATCTGAGCAATTCAAGAACTGAAAAAAAAAGAAAATTAAGCAAAATAAACAAACTGCCTCCGCTAAATTGCCTCTCCACGTGCCCAAGAGGAACGATATTTTTTTTCCTTCCTCTCGGTAAAACGCCACACTAATTTTAAATCGCTCGCAAATGAGGCAGAATTTACTCGTGTGAAATTCTATCCTGCTTTGGGTGGCTCGTTGTTGCAGCCTGCAGCTAATCAAGGCTCGTGAGGTAATGTGGGTCTCGGAGAAATCAGGTGACCTTGGTGGATTGGAGGACGCAAGAGGTGTGTAGGTCGTGTGTACAGAAGACACCTCAATAAAACAAAGGGCTCTTGTGGCTCCCGATGATTTTCTATTTCTCGTGTCATCAAGTCATTAAAGGTCACCGCGTTTTTTTTTTTATTAATTAAAAAAAAAAATATATATATAAAAATAAAAATAAAAGGGTACTGGCTAAGGGTAAACAAAACTTGGTGGAAAAAAAAAGTCCCGCTTGTCGCCAGTAAGAGAAATAGTGGCAGGTAGTGGAGGTGCAGTTCAGTATGAGAGGTTGTCTTGACACTCCTCTTTTGAAAGAGTTTAAGTCATAGGCAGGTGGAAAAACAGATAAAGGGAGAGTTCCAGAGTTTACCAGTGTAAGGGCTGAAAGAGTGAAGATACTGGTTAACTCCTGCATTAGAAAAATGGACAGAATAGTGATGAGAAGAAGTAGAAAGCTTTGTGCTGCGAAGCCGCGGGAGGAGTGGAGGCATGCAGTTAACAAGTTCAGAAGAACCGTCAGCATGGAAATAGCGGTAGAAAAGAGATAAAGATTCAACGTTGTGTTGGTCTGCCTCTCAGCACTCCCTCACCATCAACACACTACTCAATAACACACACGAAAACGGTTTAGCTATCACAGACTGTAGATAAAGGTTTATAATGGTCTTTCACAGCAACAATACTCTAATTTAGGAGATGCTATTATACAATTTAAAACTTACGGAATACATGAATGAATTTCATCAAACTTTGTCAAAGTGTTACTTTCATGTGTATTTTCTAGCCCCTTTTCGCTATCATTCCACAGAATCATGTCATTCATGAACATTTTCTGGTCAACTTTCCACTTGTCAACAGTTCTCGTGATTATTAAAGTGAAGTTATTCAATATGACGTGGCTGGCAGCGTCTACTGAACACATTTCTTTCCTCCAAAATAGAAACTTTGCCTTTGGCATACCTTAGGGAAAAGTATGCAAACCATTTCAGGCAATCAAATTATAACATAACATATTTCAAAGCGTCCCACCTATACTGTTGATGAGAGATGGTCCGTGAAATGGGTTGAAGAGCTGCAGTAAGTTCATTGAGGCTTTGCGTGACTCCCGTGGCTAAATGCGTCGCTGGGATGAAAGGTTGTCCGGGAGACCGAAGATGACTACAGGGATGATACAATAAGAGGAAAACTATGGAACACGCAATCAAACTAACATTCCAGAACGAGAATGGAAAGAGAGAACGAAAAAAGAAGAAGACATGAATAACTACAAAACAGAACCAAAATAAAATAGGATGTAAAAGAAAATAACACACACACACACACACACACACACACACACACACACAGAGACACAGACACAGACACAGACACAGACACACACACACACACACACACACACACACACACACACACACACACACACACCGGGATAACGCAAATTAAACACAAAATTATCAACAAGAAAAACAAAATAGTGATTCAGATGGGAAACAAATCCAGGAATCCATAAAACGGCAATGGAAGCAACTCGAAGCGACAACAACAAACAAACTGCCATACAAACGAACAAACTGATACGGACGCCACCACCAACACGACGAATGGACGAGGAAACCCGTGGACTCGTCCTCGCCCGCGGGTTCTTGCTACCTATCTGGTCTTGTGTTGTTCCTTCAGCCTCGGGGCCATCCACGCAAACATGAGACTCGACTCTCCGTGTCCCACTCAGCTTCTCCCCTCCTTTCACGGTGTGTGTGTGTGTGTGTGTGTGTGTGTGTGTGTGTGTGTGTGTGTGTGTGTGTGTGTGTGTGTGTGTGTGTGTGTGTGTGTGTGTGCACGCGTGTGTGTGTGCGTGTGTGTGTGCGTGTGTGCGTGTGCGTGTGCGTGTGCGTGTGTGTGTGTGTGTGTGTGTGTGTGTGTGTGTGTGTGTGTGTGTGCACAGTTAGGGGAGGGAAGAAAGAAAGTTGAAACTGGTGTTGCTTCGGGAGAAAACGAGGGGAGTGAAGTTTGTAGGATTTGGATCACAAAGGAACAGAACGGAAGAACAAACGTCAGCAAAACGGTTGTCCTTTACGAGGTTGTTTGAGATAAACAACAATAACTGATCTGAAGTGAGAGATATAAAGACACTAAAGGCGAAGGCTCCTCCCCACCCATCACCTCCAGCCGTGGCTGGATGAAAAACGAAACTACATTGATTATTTTGCTTTATAGGAATGAAATAAGGACTATCACTATCCAGGCAAAACCATGCGGTGCCGGACCACCAGCAATAAACTTGATTACATTTTGTTACGATTGTGAATAATATCTCAGTTGAAGATTGGAATCAAAGCAAATGTACAATCTGTCCTTGAAAACTGTAACTAGTTATACTGTTAACACTATTGGAAAGCAGAGAATTACAGTGTTACCGACCTGATTGGAGAAGTGTTCGGTTTCATTTGTCAAGAATCTGTTACTGATTATTTTGAATCTGTTTCGTCTTTTATTATATTTGATTGATCAACTGTGAAGTAATCTTCTGTATTGATGTTGTCAAATCTTTTAAATATTTTAAATGCTTCATTACATCATCTCACATCTTCCATTTCGATAGGCTGAATACGTTTAGGTCTTTAAATCTTCCTTCATAGGTTGCATTTCTCAGGGAGGAGGAGAGCAAAAATGTCAAAATGTGACCCCAACGTTTCAGGACTATATGATACAGAGAAAAGTGAGATGGGTATGGGAACGAAGACTGATAACAAAAATAAAAAAGTCTGAAAGAAAAAGAGAAATAAGAGGCAAGTCAATTTAAAAGGAAAAAGGTGAGTGAGGGGGCGCAGCAGGTATGCATTCCTCACACGTCAAGGTGAATAGTGAGGAAGCCATTCGACCTTCCCCTTTCCTTCTATGCACCACATCCCCACCTTCTCTCATCCCTCTCTCCCACACCACCCTCTCCTCCGCCGGTCTCGAGGACACCAGCCACGACTTGAACTTTGCAGCTTTATCCAGCACGACTTTCCCGTGATGTCCCCAGAGTCTCGTCAGGAAGCACCAAGGCAGACGTGCCCTCCGTGGAGGTGAATTACATGCATATTTCAAGCGCCTGAGATGTGTACGTACAAACAAACATAAGCTGGACCGATCGATGGCTTAGAGGCAGAGCGGAGAGGAGAAAGGGAATCAGGAGGAAGGAGGAGAGGTAATAGAAAGAAGCCGGGATGGGGAAGGTAAGGGGTGAACAGAAGAGAAAGAACACGTGGCCACCAAGATTTCTGTTGACAAGTAAGTCGGGCCCGAGGGTTGGGAGACCTTTGATGGCCACGGTAGAGGAAACCTGTGAAAGGGTGGGATTGATTTAAGTTTTTCATGGGACGCTTCACCCACATCGACTTCCTCGCGATAAGGCAGACAGCGCTTTCTGGTCAGGGATGGAGGGATGCGTACAGGGTCTTAAACACACACACACACACACACACACACACACACACACACACACACACACACACACACACACACACACACACACACACACACACACACACACACACACACACACACTTGCAATAAGGGGCTACATTAATTATCTGTTGAAATGATCCCTGACAGGTCACTGCTGCTTATGAAAGAGTGTCCACCATTTACTTGAAGCGTTGCGGGGTTGTTGACGGGAAAGGCCGCCACCATCACCCTCACTCACCCTGACACCACCCACACCACCACACTGCCTCGCCTGCACATCTTCCCCTTCACCATCTTTCCTGCACCCTCGCACCCACCCTCCCATGTGAAGGGCGAGTCGATCACGCGTTCGTGAGTGAATCATCTTCGCGTGGTGGAGGAGGGAGGCGACCCGAGTGGTATGGGCAGATATATCTGGTTCATTCTGGACTCAGGCCAAGTCGACCCATGCCAATCTCGTACACCCTGCCTCCATGCCAGGCAAGGACCATGCTTCTAAGAAGACGCTGCCCAAAGAGCTAATCACCATTTATCCAGCCGCGTTGCTCCGTCCAGGTGCAGTCTCACCTTGTGCCTCCAATCACGGAGTTGGGAGAGGCTGAGTCAAGTGGACCGCACCCCGCAGCCTCACGGGCAAGGTGACCCACTTCCTCTTTCCAGCCAGCCCCGACATATTGTCCGACAGAGTGGTGTTGTGCCTGGTGTTGCCAGATTCCATTATTTCAACTCTGATTCACTTTCGTTATGCAAACAATCAAGATGCACAGTCATCTAATGTCTGTTCGTGGGCGTGAAAACCTGAAACAAAGCTGATCAAGCAGCAATGGTGAAGACCCTTTGCTCATCACCTCACCGACGTGGACGTAAAGGTAATACTCGGACAAGGAATACGTTTAACGCTGCGCAACTACACCTTCCGTCTGGACTTGCACATCAGGGGTGCAGCGAGAGGCCTCCGGTAAGCACCATCACCTCGCAACACCATCAGAACACATCAGTTCTTCAAAACTTCCACAAATCTGATGGAGCCAAGACGCCATGCCATGACACACAACGATGACACGCCTTCACCCACACCACACCTCACACCCTCAGACACATACCAGCAAGGAAAAATCTACACAATATAATGTTCTCCGAGATATAGGTGTTACATAAAAGGCAAAACTCACTTTATTAATTGCGGTTCTGTAAATAAGGCAGGAAGAATGGACGGCGCGGCCAAAGCATGAGGCCGAAGGAGAGGTGATGGGAGCAGCCAGAGCAGAGGTGGGGGTTTGCAATGGGGAAAATACGAAAAAGAGAAGTAGCAGCAACCAACCAGCACGAGGAGAGCTAGGGAAAGGTATCCCATCAACGCCTCTCAGCCACAGGTATGGTCAGGGAGCAAACCACTCCTACGTGCAACACAGATTTATGGAATGCAGGAGGAGGAGGAGGAGGAGGAGGAGGAGAAAAATAACTAAAAACAACGACAACTACGAGGAGAAAAAAGGGGAATAAAAACTAAGAAGGTAGTGTGAAGGAAGAAAAAACTGACGAAGGTGAAATGGAAGAGACACAACACCTGAGCTACAATCTCTTGGAGTCATCTTCACACTGACATGAAGATGAATAAGTGGCGAACTTTCCTTCCCAGATGCCGGGAAGAGGGGTCACTAGGGAGAGGAAAGTGAGGAGAGGTAAGGGGGACAGGAAAGTAGGCAGGAAGTTCCCTGAGACGGTCCATTTTTTTACAGGAACTTGTGTGTGGTTTCCCTCGCAGCGTTATGCTAAAGGCCGTATCAGAGTCCCTCTTAACTTTTTTCCAGAGATAAATTTGCAGGAGTTCTCAGGAGACTCCAGCCCAGTGATAGCCGGGGTCAGAGAGGTGTGTGAGGGAGAGGGACAGGGGAGGGCGGCGTAAGGTAGGAGGGGAAAGTGTATAACGGTGCTGTATCTAAGCGATGAGAGTTTGTAGGAAGATAAATAGACTTGATAGGGTTATACTGGAGACCTGACCTCTCCAGCATGCCTTACATGCAACCCTATCAGACGTATCAGCAGCTCGGCGTGATCTATACGCTGGAGGCTGTGTTGAATGTGTGCTGGGAGAAGGGTTTGTGCTGGAGCCTGTGTATTGAGTTGTGTGGTGGGGCTGTGTCGGGATAGGGTTGTGTGCTAAGGGTTGTGCTCTGAGTGTGGTTTGTATACTGACGGTGGTGTTAGGAGGGTTCTGTGTCAACAGGAAACGGGAGATATGAATGTATGTAAACTCTAGGCGGTGTGTCGTGGGGCGTTGTGTGTATGTAAACTATTTGGGATAACGTCACACTGAATCAATCAAACATCAAACAGATTCAGGGAGGAAAATAATAAGAAATGCATGATAAAAACACTCACGCCATTTCCTTCCTCCCTCCCCCCACACCTCAACAAACAATACATGTAGCTTAACGCTTATGAACCAACATAAACAGAGAAGCAGACAAAGAGAGAGACACACACAAAAAAAGCCTTGTCAACAATACTCTTTTAAAGCTTTTCACTTCGTACTTTTTAAATTTCTTTTTACCTCGAATTGAATCAGTAAGCGTAGAAATGAAGGAACAAGAGAACAATTCGAAGAAGCGAGAAGAAAGACGCGCTCAGGCGAGAAGGAGCCGCCGCTTCTGGTAATGGAGCAATTAAACATGACGGTAGGAATGAACGATCACAGACCAGACTCCTTCGCACCAAAGTAAATGGGTACGACAACACGTTTCCTTCTGATAATAGTGAGCGAGATTACTAAACTAAAAAATAATAACAACAATAATAATAAAAAAGAAAAAAAGTGGTGGATATGAGAAGGAAGTGCGAGGCATACAAATCGATATACAGCTGCAACATCACAAGGAATTCTGATGGTTTATACTGTGCAAATCAGAACCCCAATACCAGCAAGGCAAGCTGGGGCTGCATCCGTTATGTACACTCCAGATTGGGTCCAAACCTTATCAAGAAGCAAGAGTGGCTGGAAAGACTGCAAGAGAAAAGTGTCTGATCTCTTTACTTCTGGTAGGTGCGAAGAGGATCCAAGGAAAATACATATGCAAGGGAAATGAACGCATTGCATTTTTTGGATAATGATACACCTTGTTCAAGCAGCAGGAAGCTCAACAACGGTTGTTATGAAAATAAAACAAATTCACATCAAAGCAGATGACGGAATAAACAATGTCAGCGGAAATTAATGTAAGGATCAGTTTATGTGCTTAACAAAGAACATTTTTTTTTTTTCCAGAACACAAACATGCCTCGGGAATCAACCAACCATCAAACAAACAAACACTAAATGTTTACACATGAAACAGAAAGCGAGACTTTGGAATTGCTTTTTAAATAAACTTGAACTGCAAATGCAAAACTGAATTTAGGGGGAAGGACTTGCAATTCTCTTTGGATATAAGTTCGTTCCAACACTATTTTCTACACCAAACACTCCGCCTGGTGCTTCCCCGGTCCCGAGCAGCTCCCTTCCCTTTCCTTCCAGTCACAGTCACACCCTGCATGACATCGAATTTTCTGTGTACATGATGAGAATCAACGCGTCCTCCTCTCCACTCGGGACGCACTACCACTATCGACGGCGAGACGCAGGTAAGGGTTTGCGACATACGATTTATTTACAGAAAACAAATTGCGAAGGAAAACTTTACGGAACGGTGCGTGAGTGGTAAGAGTATGGTGACGTTAGCATGTGTTGCAACCTTGATGGCATTATTATGAGAGAGAGAGAGAGAGAGAGAGAGAGAGAGAGAGAGAGAGAGAGAGAGAGAGAGAGAGAGAGAGAGAGAGAGAGAGAGAGAGAGAGAGAGAGAGTGTGTGTGTGTGAAAAAAAATAACGTGAAGGAAGAAAGCACTGACGAAATCGAGGAGTTGTAGAAGGAGAATAAAGATGAGGATGATAAGACATAACAAAATTGAAGAAGAAGAAGAAGAGGAGGAGATGGAGGAGGACGATGAGATGAAGAGCAGAGTCAATAAGCGTCGTCCAGGGATGTACAAGAATGATGTAGGTAGGACAGAGTGTTCCAGGCAGTGTGTGTTGCAGGCAGTGTGTGTTGCAGACAGTGTGTGAGGGTAAACAATTTACAGGCTAAACACCCAAGTTGAGAAGAACAGGAAAAAACACACCACTCTCTCTCTCTCTCTCTCTCTCTCTCTCTCTCTCTCTCTCTCTCTCTCTCTCTCTCTCTCTCTCTCTCTCTCTCTCTCTCTCTCTCTCTCTCTCTCGTGATGCTAGGGGGAGCGAAAGGATAAGAGATCGAGAAATATGAGCAAGTAAAAGGGAATGTGGAAGCGAGAAGAGAGAAATGCGTGCGATCGAAGGATAGAGAAGGAACTGGAATCGGAAAAAGGGTAAAACGGACTGGGGGTAAAAGGAGTTAAAACAATTCAAGCGAAAAAGGAAAGAAAGAAAAGAAGAAAAAGAAATAAGAGGGAAACTACGTGAAACTGGTATGAAATTAAATGGGAGGAATTTTATGGGAAACAGGAAGGAATGTGTTCTGGGGTTATCGTCGCCGGACAGAGAAGAAAAGGTGGTCCTGCCAGGCGACGGAAGAGATGAGAGCAAAGGTTATTGTTATTTTTGACATTCATCCGCAAGCAAATGTTCAGACGCGGAGAAGTGAGGAGTAGGCGTAGTGTTCGTGTTCAGGTGGTGATAACATGGGTGAGTGGAACGGGCAGGCTAGTATTGGTGGTAGTGGTGGTGGTGATGGTGGATGAGTGTTTCTACCTTGATGTTAGGTGGAAGGAGGAATCACAGCACGTGGTTCATGATTTCTGCAGCTGTGAGTGTACTGGCATTTATTCAAAATTAAAAGGGGACTGACCAAGAGGTACAAACTGATTAAAAAAAAAATTCAATAAAGTTGCGAACAAAAACAAAACAAATTTGAAATTATTCCAAAAAGACGATTACTGCCAATTCAATTATCGAGGCGCCTTACAATCTTGCAAGTGTATGAACTGTAGGAAGGTGGACAATAACGTTCAACAGTGTTCCAGAGTTTATCGGTGCAAGGGCTAAAGGAGTAAAGATAATGGATAACTTTCCTATTAGTAAACAGGGCAGAAAAGGAAGGAAGAATGAGTATAGAATCTTGTGGAGCGGGGTGGCAGGGAGAGGGGGGAGGGGAGGAGGCGGAATGCAGTTTACAAGTTCAGGAAAGCAATACACACGAAAAAAGAATGGGAGACAGCAACGGACGCATTACTTAGGCGGATAATGAGAAGCTGAAATGGAGTTGAATGAACATTTTTTCTCCACCTTGTTTGCAAGTTATATGGAAATGAAACCTCATACCCTCCACCCACCCAACCATACGAATGTTTTGCTTCATACATGAGCGATCGAAGCGCCTATATGGAACCAGCATCTGCAAGAACCACTGACGGAGGTAACACATAATACCTAACATCTAAGAAGCTGATTTAGCTAGAGATTATTTGAGATTATTAAATTTCTAGCTGAGATTTACAAAGGATTACAAAGGAATACAAACAGCAACAGAACTATAGGCCAGGCTAAGAATGTTCAATATACAGGAGGCTGTTCGAGAGCTGTGAGTCTAAAGGCTTATATGTTGATGATACTGGAAAAATTAAGTACTTGCAACATTGACGTCCTCCACATTCTCTCTCTCTCTCTCTCTCTCTCTCTCTCTCTCTCTCTCTCTCTCTCTCTCTCTCTCTCTCTCTCTCTCTCTCCCCCTTTCTCTCTCTCCCTTTCTCTCTCTCTCTCTCTCTCTCTCTCTCTCTCTCTCTCTCTCTCTCTCTCTCTCTCTCTCTCTCTCTCTCTCTCTCTCTCTCTCTCAAATAAACGATACAAAGACGTTAGGTGTCCTGTAGCGTTTCTTTCAGAATTATGTAATTAGTGTTGAGATTGTTGTCTGTCAATGACACTGATACGTTCAAGCTAGAATTAATATCACATATGTGGGTGGTAAAGTGAGTGGGAGTGAGATCGCTCATGGAAAGTGGAAAGATAGTGTTAGAATAGAACACTATATAAGTCCATTATTGATAGATTCTGGAGATTAGTGACCATCTACAACAGCAGCAACAGATTGGCCAAAAAGTGAAGGTACAATATAAAACCTTTCACCAAAACCCCTTTTAAAGCGGATGGCTTATTTAACCAATGTAACTGTCTGCGAGCCGTCTCTTTCTTAAGAGCGATTGAGCAAACTGAGTTGAACGAAGACTTTCCAAAGTTCAAAAATTGAGAAAGTGTTTGGAATGAATGCTTCCATGGCAGAGACAGGAAGAGTGTCTCACACGGACGCAGCAGTCATTCAATGAGATCTAAGATAAGTACAACCTCAGGTCCTCTCACTAGGCAGTTGTATAATGCCAAAAACACCACTTTGGTGTA
Source organism: Cancer borealis (assembly GCA_036785275.1). Lineage (NCBI taxonomy): Eukaryota > Metazoa > Arthropoda > Malacostraca > Decapoda > Cancridae > Cancer > Cancer borealis. The sequence goes on from JAXIVD010005425.1 coordinate 14,104, forward strand.
TATACAGGCAGCACAGAAGTGACTTAACAAAATACAGAAATAAGACGATGATTGCATCAAGCCAACGAAACCGTACATTTAGTAGATAAGACCCACCGGTGGGTCATTTTCAGATATTCATATACATTTGTTTTTTCACCAAACAAATGTATATTCATGTATATAATTTCTTTAATATATCTCTAATATACAATACTTCAAGATGTGCGTCTTTTTTGGGCATTAAAAGGTCGAATAAACTTTATATTTAAATTTTCTTATATATTTAGATGAGACATAAGCCAGATGGAAAATGTTCAGGACAAAAGGTCGTGGCCATGAGAGTAATAGCATCATTAGATACATGAAAGCATCTCAACCAGTATCATGTGACATTTGTGTCAGTGAGAAAAAGAGATAAAACTTTAAAGGTGGAGTTTTCACAGGCTGGAAATCAGATTTAAGACCGTGAATACTGGAAAAATTACAATAGAGGAAGTTGTGAATTATGAGAGCAGCTCTTTAAAGTCACCACCTGGATGGATGATGGTTCAACCTTGGTAGGATTGATTCACGATTGTTCGTCAGACAAACTTGGCTCCCCATATACCACCATTTAGACCTTCATGACAGTCTTTAGGTAACAATATCTATACGGTTTCTGTGTTATGTCATATATTTTATTATTTTCTGTGGAATAAAACTGTGCAGCTCCATCCTACCTCTATCTAATGTGTATGGTGGAGCGCGATATTCTTCCTGCTGATCAAGGTAGATTCGCAATGCATAGCCCGCCATCTTTACTCTCTCGCACTTTCTTTCATATTTCTTTTTACTGCTTTTCATTTTCAATCCTTCACCAAACCTCTTCCATTCCCTAACAAAAAATAAGTTTAGTCTCCACCTCACCACAGTACACACGTTCTTGTGTGCGAGTTTAGTTCAACCTTCTCCTCACAACAATACAAGCCCTCACAATTTCCACATTCTGCTCCAAGCCCAAAATCCTCAAACTGCAAGATACCAACTGAAAGCCCGCCAAGGTATCAACCGCTCCGTACGCCTTAAACCTGCTCCCTGGTGCCTCACACATCGCCGCTAACCTCACATCTGGACACCGGACGGACAGTTAAGATCATTTCTCTGTTTCATTATCAGATGAGATTGGCAGCTGCGTCCAGCGCGTCCACCTTTCATTTCATCCTTTCATCACTTCATCTGTCACGTGAGCGGCCAATTTCCGCCGCTCTCTGATATTGGCAAGACGAGTTTTTTAAATTTAATTTATCACTTATTTTCAGTCTAGTACTAAAGTTTGATTTGTAATTAAGCACGCACGCACGCACACACACATAACAGAGGAAGAGGAGGAGGAGGAGCGGAGGAGGAGAAAGAGGAGGAGGAGGAGGAGGAGGAGGAGGAGGAGGAGGAGGAGGAGGAGGAGGAGGAGGAAGAGGAAGAGGAAGAGGAAGAGGAAGAGGAGGAGGAGGAGGAGGAGGAGGAGAGGTAAATGATAGAGGAGAGGGTAAGGAATGCCCTTCATTTCTGCCTAGACCTGCCATTATTGATGCAGAGTACAGCGCTGTCATCATACCAAACCCTGCGGTGGCTGGAGGTTCGGTAGTGAGGAGAGCAGAGTCCAGACAACATCCGACGCCTTGCTGATAAAAATTATGTTCCTACACTTAGGGCGAAGAATACGATCTTCATACGAATAACAACAACAATAATAATAATAATAATAATAATAATATGATAATAATAATAGTACACATAATTATGATAAAAAAAATAACAACTAGATATATGAAAGCCACAAGAACAAGAGAACCGTCTCTCGTCTTCCGTTCCTTCCGCTTTTAACAAGATTCAGGTGGAATTCCTTGCGCCTTGGCCTGCGACTGACGACTGACAAGGAGGTGCCAGACAGCAATAAGTCTCAATGGCGGCAACAAGATGGAAGTTCGTGGATTGCAAGAAGTGGCGCCACAGTGTTGACGATGACGACGGAAAGACCTGAGTCAGCACCTGCTTCAAGGCGCCATACCTCCAAGACTCACGGACTGAAAATATTTCGTGTATATCGCCAAAATTTTGCGGACTCTTGACACGTGGGCTGCTGAAGTGACGTCATACCCACGTATCATCATCATCAGCAGCCTCTATATCTCCACTGCAAGACAAAGGCCTCTATCTACCTTCTCCAGTCATCTTTTATCAGTCATCTATCATCTCTTAGTCTCATAACGTGTCCTGCCCATGTCCAATTCTTTTTCTTTTATTTGTGCTCAAGATATCTTCAGCTTTGGTCTGCTTCCTAATCCATGATAGTCTATTCCTATGTTTCCATTTTATACCAAGCATTATTCTCTCCATTCCCCTTTGGGCATTTTGAAGTTTTCGTTCCAGGGGTTTCGTAAGATTCCATATGTTAGAATTTGTAGAATGCACTTTACACGATTTATGAACACCCATGAAACAGTCTATAAAACACAGGATCATTTTTTTCCTGATTGGTAGGTGGCAGCTGTAATAAACAGGTTATAGGTACAAGGCAATAAACAGAGAAGCACCACATGTACTTACCTTGGGTGTTGGTACTGTCCTCAGCATCATAGAAAGCCTCCTCCGCGTCCGAATCCAGGCTGCTCAGACTGATGCTGGGGATAAAAACATATTAATTTTAAATTATGTTTCCAATTACACTAAAAATTTCAATTAACTAATATTAAAACTGCGCAATGAAATATATTCTTGAGTTGTGCTATAATGTATAAGTTTTAAATGAAGCCTCTTAACAGATGACTCCTTCACAGCCCAGCCGTGAAGGTCCACTGTGCCTGGGGTTGAAGCCATTGGCCTGGCCGCCAGCTAAGGGCACTGGCTATACACGCTAACCTGTCCCAAGACCTCCATCGTCCAGCCCGGCTAACTCATGCTAACGCTGCCATCAAGAAATAAGCCACTTCTTCAGAACGATATCAATCTGTTATTCCTCGACTCAAACATCAATAACGTCTCCAGAAACAGAGAGAAAGACGGCGGCCGCGTGTAGAGCGAGCAGTGCGCAGTGAACCATCATATACTAGGGTAGTTCAGTTCAACAAACATAACAAGCTCATTGTATTACTGGTATCCTTATTTATCTGTTGAACAACACTTATTATATTATCTCTATATATTTGGCACCAATATATTTTTCCAAATTTCCATCGCTGACACACCTCGTTGGTCTTCATTCAGTTATTTTGAAATTTTCCTCTTTTCTTTCACGACATTTTTCCAATTTTAAAGGAGTATTCGTATTCGTGTCCTAATTTAAGTCACATCCCACCACCGTCTTCCTTCTCTTTCTCGCACATTTCCTCTCACAGCGGCGTCTGCTCACTAATCCTCATTCCTCATCATGCCTTTTCTTCTTTAAATTTAATTCCTTGTCTCCATCTATCCACCTTCCTTCTCTCTCCGTCAGGACTTTCACATATCTCAGCCTGGAATCATATCATCCAGAAATTTCCTCACCAGAAGGATAGTATATTATTTAACCTTGTCTTGCGTGGCCAAGAGACGCCATTCCGTCTGCCTTGACCCCTTCCAGGAATACGGCGGCGCCACTGGTCGGGCTCAAGGCGAGGCGACGGCGACGGGGGAAATGTTGATAATACGAGGAAAACGTGAGCAAGGTCAGATGATTTATTCAAACTCGGCTGCAGTGGAATCAGTCATTCGGAAACACAAGGGAGGGAGTAAATGGTGGATTCAAAGACTAATGAAGAGGATCAAACGAATTAATTAGACAGCCAAGGAGGAACGAACAAATAATTCCGATCCCACAAAAACCGAGAACGAGTTACTCAAGACGTCTGCGAGGAGAAGGAAAAGATTAAGTCGCAAATGGGAGGTGGTAAATTACATTAAATATTATCGTTATATCGGCAGCTGCTTATTTCACTGACCGACGATGACATCAGCTTGGACCATTTATGTCTATCTCCTATTCGTTGGTCTATTCCAAATATCAGCACCAGGTGGGAGGGGGGAAGGCCGGAATTCCAAACCATGGATAGGGTTTGAGAGTTCTAGTGGACTGTCAAGAACTTCGTTGTACGAATCAAATTGATAATATATTCAATTATACAACAAGTCATCAATATTCAGTCCTATCATGTCTCACAAACCACGGCGTCAAATTTCTATTCGTCGTTCTTTTTGTGCAATATACGGAGACATTCTCTCTCAAATACCACGCCGAGTGTTATTTCAACCACGCATAAGAGTCAAGTAGGAAAAAAGAACTCACTGAGAACTACTCTCTCTTGCCTCTAACTATTATCAACGCTTTTTTTCTTTTATCACATGTGTCCGTATTGCTTTGCCTGCCTTGACCAGGTCTTCTTCCTCTGGGCAGCCATTCTTGTTCTTATTCGCTATTCACCGTCATTTAAATGAACACATTAAAATATTTTCAAGGAAACACACTTTAGTTTGTTTATTTCTCAATAATGATTTTTGTTGTTGCTTTAATATGTTTCTCCGAGGCTGACATTCACAGACTACACCGATCTTTCTCTATCAAGACAGGGTGGTGTTACTTCATCTATTGGAAGTACTTTATCTCATACTTAACTCATGGATTTCACATCAACTTAAAGTCGGATCTTGCGCTCACTGCTTGTTGTAGCCGGACGAGCTAAGTTATAAGTAAACAAAGTTGCAAGACAATAATATTTGGTGCTGAGTTTCCAATTTGAACCTTATGCAGAGGAAATGAAAGAAAAAGCTTAGTGTTACTACGTGGTGAGCTTTGGAGCGGCATGAAATTTTTTGTCGGGAACTATTCAGCATCCAGCACATAAACACACCTTTAGGAAATTAGTGCAGCCTTATCTAATCAATGCAAACCTATGGCTTCATACACTCCACCCAGACCAAAATGCTGACACACCCACTCAATTACCTAAACATTTAAGCATATTTACATAAGAAAAGGTAAAGAAAGCGCTGGCGCACACGCGCACACACACACACACACACACACACACACACACACACACACACACACACACACACACACACACACACACACACACACACACACAGACACACAAAGAGCATCATTGAGCCCGACGACTTCTCTCCTTTGAATGCGGAGCCGTTTATTCGACCACACATCGTAGCCCCAAGTTCCTCCCGGCTTTCCTACATCAGTAACCACTCCCTCACCTCTGACCCCTCCCGTCACCTTCTCCACGTACACACATCAAAACACAATAACTGTATTCATAACATCAAACACATTTGAACACAATCATTCTTCATGTATATTCAAATACATATGGATAATTATATGTATGTATATATATATATATATATATATATATATATATATATATATATATATATATATATATATATATATATATATATATATGTGTATATATATATATATATATATATATATATATATATATATATATATATATATATATATATGTATATATATATATATATATATATATATATATATATATATATATATATATATTTATATTCATGTATATTATTCTTATTTGTTTTCTTGCCACTTAAAAAGTTCTTGACGGGACAGAACTAACACTAATTGTTCTTATTTTAATTTGTTTAGATGCTAGAGCCATGAAAGTCTCCCTTGATTGTTTCCTCACATACGCTAATAATAGAGGAAGGGTGAGTACGCACACTAAAAAAGCAAAATGACAATAAAACGTGATTAGCCGTAACGAGAAACGCTTTGGCGTGACGCTTTGCGTGAAAGGAGAGGATGGGGAACGGAAGGAAAGACAAGGGGCGTGAACTGAAGACTACAGTATTTCTAGAGAAAGGAGAGGCTGGGAACGCTGAATACTAAGGGACGTGGAGGGTCTTTCAGTCCAGGACCGAGTTCCAAAGTTATTTACGGGTCAATCGTTCTCAAAGCCTAAAGAGAAAATCAGGAAAACTTTTAGGAACTGTTAGTCTGAAAATGCCAACAAGTTCGAAGCGAGAGGCATCACTGGAAGAGAAGGAAGCAGGTCGTGCCTCTAATAAAATACTTCACGGATTTTTCACGATGTAGTGATGGCGCTCTTGATAAGACTAGGTCAGCGTTGCAAGTATTCCGAGGCTTCATCGAGCTGCTTGGCTGCTCTGAAACGCGCAACGGGATACATGTCGCCCTCAGCATGGATTTAATTTAACGTTTCCGTTCTTCTTCCTAGGGAAAGATAGCCGCATGTGAAGCGCTAAGCCGCGACAACTCACCGTGTCCTGCAGCAGTGATGACAAAACAAGGCTCACGAAGATAGATGGAGCTTTGCCTGAGTGTTTAAAAATACCCCGAACTGAAGCGGCAGCCAGGATCTTTTTGCCACATACTGTGTTTGAACTCGCAGTGGTGACGACAGCTCTCACAACCCTGCACTCCAGTTTTATTCTCTGTATCAGTATTGTCTACTTGTTTTTAGCTTGCGTACCTGCAAACCAGATCTAATGCATCCTACGTTCCCTCCTATGAAAAAGTTTTTTTTTATAAGAATTGAGAAGGATAAAATGATAACCCAAAAGTAATAGCACATCACACACTAGCGTGGCGCCTGGCTGTACACACCGGCTGGCGCCACTTTCTGAGTGGTCACAAGATTACTTGGTTTGAACAAATGTTTGTATGATGACTTACTGCTCTTGATTCATAATATATTCAATAATTTACCAGTGTCTATTTCTAGGCAAATCTAATAAAATAAATATATATTTTTTACGAACGCATAAATAATGTCAAGCAAATTAGTGTATACTAGTTAAAAGCAGACGTACTTGTACATAATATGATAACATAAGATACACTCTTAGACGATCGCATGACAAAAAAAACAGATCATTTAACTGTGTCCCAATAACCGTTTATAAACCCTTTAATGAGGTTTCATTCACCACTAAAGGAATGCGTTAACCATCGGATGGACAACTCTGCTCTGCTCTTTATCAGAGGGCTAAGGACATGGAACTAATACAAAACTAGTCGTACACTAAGCCACCGGCCACAACCCACACACTCCTGTATTTGTGTAGCGAACACCACAATATTTTGCATCATTAAGATATACATTATAATGATATAATTTGTTTCAGCGTGTAAAATCCGCAAGGAGAATTATGTATATTACTTTTCATCAGTATCTTTTTTCAAAGTGAATTCGACAAACAATATTCCTCAGGCCTCCTCTACCATCGATATTCTCGTCGTAAACTTGACAAACGCCAACAATTGCAAACGCATACTTCTCCCAGATAGAGGTCGTTCCAAGAAAGTACGCACCCACCAGGCATCTCCCGCTGCCTCACAAGCCAAGTACACTGCGCCCTTTGTATATACGAGTACGATACACTTAATTTTGAAAACATGAATTCCTCAATTCCCTTAAGTTTCCTTACAGTCTGCCAACCACTGTAACACCTACTGCAGCCTATTATGCCAGTAACACCTGCTACTCGGCCCACTTGGTGGCAAGACCGAAGGACAAAATGTTCCTCAGCACAACACTACTGACAAGACTAAAGTGACGCTGTACATGTTGATTTTTATATGTGTAATGATGAAAGACACTTCATTATCAAAAATCATCATCTCATAAATACACTCCATCCATTAAGGCGTCAGTGAAGTATGGCAAGGCAGTTAAAACAACACATGCATCACACACACATTCATGGTAATACTTATTGAACACCGAGAGGAAAAAAAAGTTACCTTGGTAGATTCCGTAGTACTCTCGCTTCCCACACTCAGGACAACATTCTTAGGCTACAAAGGAGCTACGGGTTGAACACATGTACAAATATTCTGATCCAAATGTAGCACCTCAGGAATCATAACAATCAAGGGTTTAAGAGTCAGCTGGTCTTGCTACTCAAAAATCTGAACAAGAGACACAGTCCACAGTCCGTGGCCGGCGACATGCACGGGGACCAATACATCGAAAGGAATGAACACTACTCGGGGAGTGAGTGAGAGAAAGGGAGAAAATATTCAGCAAGGAGGGAAGGAAAAACCAAAAGAGGACTTCGAGGTAGGGAGAAAAGAGGGTGGTGTGTGGGATAGGGAAGAAAGGGAAAGGGTGAGGGAGGGGGGAAGGGGACCCTACACCAAAAACAAGGTACACTGTCGGGTCACCACCGTCTGTTGACAGGATCACAGGTACGTTCATATCTGATAACTCACACCAATAACCTTGTGACGCAGCTCAAGGTGACAGGTAAACAGGTCACCCGTCAAGTCAAAGTTTTGGAGAGTTTGCATCACTGAAGAAACAATTGTTTGTGGCGGGCGGGTGTGGGGAGGGGGGGCGGCGTGTGACGGGTGTCCGCTCACACGCATGCAGTTTCAAGAAGCTAACTATGTGG
>JAXIVD010005425.1:27500-29255 GCA_036785275.1 Cancer borealis
AAATGGATAGATAAATACAAATATATGATTAGGTAAGTAGATAGAGGCGAGAAAAACTCCCTTCTCGCATTGTTTAAAAGCCCTTAAATAAATTTGTGATACGAAGTCATTAGTGGGCAGGTTTAGTGCACGTTCACCGTCAGGCTTTGCAAGGCTAGTGATTTGTAGTGGCGACACCTCTACTGCTTGACTCATAAACTCCGCTGATCAAGTATAGTTATTGCAACAGCCAACCTTCACCCGACACGCCGCCCACCAGCGCCGCGCCCGACCAGTGTTACTCGGGGTGGCGCTTTATTTCAGTTCATCTTGGCAATGACGTAAGAAGGCGCTGCTGTATTCTAATTACGTACGTCAGGACAGGTATATACTAACTATTGAGAGTGGTGGCACACCTGCATCACTGCACCTACTCACGTAACGCGCGACTGTGCAGCGCTAACAAACAATTCTGCCGGCAATATATTTTTTCTACATACGATCTTTCTGTTTTGTTCGACTATGACGTGTTGTTGGCTTACGACGCCGAAAGTCTCGTTTATTGTTAGCTGAGACACATTTAAAGCCAACTCACTGGAAACCTTTCCGCCACGTCATAACGCTTTCACTCAATAGGTGCTAAAGGAGGATGGACACAAACACTGCTGTTCCATTCCTCACTTCGCTGTTTCTTAGTCTGTCCTCAACACAGGGAGCCTCGAGCTGCCAGTACTTCAAAGCGTCACTGCATGCATGGCGTCAGTCATGCATGCATGCTGGCGTAAAGATCCCTTTCTAACGTGGATTTTCATTAACCGATCATAAAAAAAATATGGATTTCAAACTTTCATACATGAATTAAGTCATATTTTCTAGAGCTTATTAGTTAGTAGACACTTTAATACTTGATGTGATTTGCCGCCTTCAAGATTTATCACTGGTAAGGCTTTCCATGGGTCCCTCACACCTCATCTGCATTCTTGCCAACGAATTTACTGATTATATCTGTGCCATTTACGAGACAGGCTCTGGCAAAGGAGTTCCAAATTTTCTTCAAAGCTTACATCAAGACCTTTCTCTTGCACATGCTCGGAATAATTAGAAAAGTTAGGAAACAGGGAGGAAAAAAAAAATTCCCTTCAATACGAGTCTATCTGATTCTCGTTTGGTTATTATACAAAACTCCTTCAACAAAAACGTATCGTGTTAAGTGGTACCTCATTCAACCATTCCTCTTCATTATAGACGAAACTCGTCCTTTAATTACCAATAACAATCATGACACCCAACATTCCTTCTTGCTTGGACCTACGTGCAGGAAGGGACGCATTCCACGCCGCTTCATTCGCACTCCTTCACACTGCAGTACAAGACATTCATCACATGAGTTCGTTTCGTGCAGTTCCATACCTACAGCTGCATCGTGTTGGCAAGAAAGAGTTGAACTTTATTCTTTCATTATAATTTCTACATTGAATAACTGTCTCCAGTCTCTTCTTCCAAGTTTTTACTGTTGTTATATTACTGTGAGGACATCTGTTGTTTAAAGATGGCTACCTGAAACTACTACCTCCTCTCAGAAAACATTGCAGCAACAGACCTGCCACCCAGTTTTAATGATTTTCTTGTTTGCTTTTCATGAAAGGCATGATGAACCTCTCCACTCATACTCCCGGGAAAGATGCTCAGACAGCCACCAGTTTCTTTTTCAACTCGCAAGGAGCTTCCACCGCAGCAGACTGTGACTTGGCTCTCGTCACGCTACTGGAAGTGTTG
>JAXIVD010005426.1:0-15000 GCA_036785275.1 Cancer borealis
AGAGAGAGAGAGAGAGAGAGAGAGAGAGAGAGAGAGAGAGAGAGAGAGAGAGAGAGAGAGAGAGAGAGAGAGAGAGAGAGAGAGAGAGAGAGAGAGAGAGAGAGAGAGAGAGAGAGAGGAGAGAGAGAGAGAGAGAGAGAGAGAGAGAGAGAGAGAAGAGAGAGAGAGAGAAGAGAGAGAGAGAGGAGAGAGAGAGAGAGAGAGAGAGAGAGAGAGAGAGAGAGAGAGAGAGAGAGAGAGAGAGAGAGAGAGAGAGAGAGAGAGACCACACTATACAAGTCCACACGGCTCCTGATATACTTCAAATATTAGCCGATGTACTGCTCTCGCAACACTGGCCTCTTCACTGATTGTACATGAATGTACACTGAGACGCCTGATGCACTCATTCGACCTGACATTTTCTAGCTTCGAATGTTATTGACGGAAATAACAAACTGAGGCATTGTCTGAACGTTGTGGCGGGCTTCGTCGCCTGCCCTGCCCTGTGACTGCTTAACCACCGTCCACCACAAACAACCGTCACACCACCTCATTCTTTTGCTCTTTCCCTACCATCGCTTTGATATTATTTCATTCTTTTTCTTTTCTTTTCCGCTCTCTCACTGGGTACTGTTCCAGCTTCTGGAGGACTTGCAGAGAGAACGCAACCCTGGGTGAATTAACACCGTCCAGCCTCCTGATTGTATGACAATACCCCCCTCCCGTCATCTATTTACTCACACACCTCACCACTCGCGAATATGCCAGGAGATGTGAATCACCACCGTCTCATCACACGACCCTCGGGTCTTTCTGGATATCAGCCGGGTAGATGGTGTGCTGTTTGCGGCAAAACTACGCTAAACAAATCAATCATCGACTGTTCATCAGGTGATTGTCCCAACACCTCTCACACCACCTGTCTCGTCGATAAAGACACGTTTGACTGTTGTGAGGTTACCGCTCTGCGTACGGCACTGGGAATCACTGCCCCGGTTGTTTACCAGGTGGACTCAGAACAGAACCTTCAGAGAATAACGCTGACTGCCCTGACGCTGAATCCTCTGACGTGTCCTTAGTGAATGATGAGCACGATGAACTCTTGCAACTAGAACCCAGGGAACTCGTTAAAATCATCCGACAGCTGAAAGTGGAACTCGCAAGAAAGAAAAATATACTAAACTTTTTCGAGACCACCTCTCAAACACTAGCAGAAAAAAGAGATGCTGTAGTCACCGTTCTGGACTTCATTGATAATATCTGTTCTACTAGATCAAGCCTAGAAGAACTTGATAGGAGGTCGATCACTGCCACCGCTGGGTCTCATAGAATTAATTACGAGTGGGGTAAACAAGTGGCCTCGAGTGACGCGACAGCAAACTGGTGGACATCAGGGAAGCCTCGTCCACTTCAGTCTACCCCCACTACCTCCTCGCCCGACCCTAGCCAGCTGTCCACATCTCCGACCACTGCTTCATCGTCTAAGGCTGTGGCCACGACTACTGAAACTACTGAACCTACTGAACCTGTACCTCGAAATAATACGAAGACCAAGCGTGAAAACAACTTAGAACACGTAAAAAGTAGGAAAACTATTAAACCTCCTTCAGGCAACACTGTTCCACACCGACTCTCATCAAAGAACCAAAACAGAGGTTACTGCAATCACTGCAGGCGTAGCGGTCACACGGAAAACAGCTACCTGAGGAGGAACAAGTGCACTCATTGTCTGCGAGCGGGACACTCTGTCCAAGAGTGTTTCACCCGCATTGCTCAAGAGAGACAGGAAAATTTCTTCCGCAGGATATCAACTGAGCAGGCACAACACAACGCCTTGCTTACTCAAACCCTTAGTCGGTTCCTTCCTCCTGCCTCTGGCCCTGCATTAACTCAGTCCCTTACCGGCAACTGGGCTCCAGGACAACGTTATATCTCACCACAGGTACCACACCCGCTACACATTGACCCTGTTCACGTACTCATTCACCAGCAGCCTCACTTCAGTCATCCAGCCTGGAGTCATGCCCACCCGTAAGTCGCGTGATCATCTCACCATCATCTCTTCTAACATCAGAGGACTACAGACGAACATTGGTCATCTCGTCAACAGTTTCGTGATTCCTCACAACCCGGACATCGTTGCAACAGTGGAGACCTTCCTGAATGCTTCGATCCCAGACAACTTTGGCCAGATGAAAGGATACACGAGATGGCACCGACGTGACAGGACACGCGGGACCTTTGGTGGTGTCGCTGTCTCCTTTCACAAGAGTCTTTCGGCCCAGCCACTCGACGTCCTTATACCAAGTTATCTGGAAATTATGTTCTTCAAGATATGGGCTCAACACCTGACTGCAATTCTACTGTGTGTGTGCTACCGCCTGCAGTGGCAGGGTAGTGAGCCCATTGTGTTCCTGCAAACTCACCTTGACGAGCTGCTGCAGCAACACACTTGTGATCACGTCGTCATCGTCACACTTGGTTGCAAGATCTTTTGAAGAACTCCTCACACTGCATGGTCTTTCTAATCACGTTGATTTTCCTACTCACACTTCCGGGTCATCTCTTGATCCTGTTGTCAGCGACCTACCGGAAAGTGTCATCACCTGCTCTCAGCTCAGCACCGTAGGATCAGCGGATCATATGGCTGTCCTGAGTGTGATCCAAGTCGCAGTTCAGAGAGATGCCCCAGTGACACGCACCAACTGGTTGTGGGGCGAAGCAGACTGGAAAGGTCTCTGCGACGCACTGCAGCAAACGCCCTGGACCAGTATTCTTGCCAACGACATCAATGAACAAGTTCACACTTTTACACGTACTATACTCGAACACCAAAAACAGTACGTTCCATGCCATTCTTACACTGTTAAGCACCTTGACCAGCCCTGGTTTGGTTACCAGTGTAGAATGGCTGCTGATGAGAAGAGTCGTGCGTGGCGACTATACTCACGTCACCACACACACTCTAACAAGGAGCGCTACAAACACGCTTGTACAAAAATGAAACAAGTGCAAAAATGGGTTCAAAGATGCTGGCAAGAAGACCTGAAGACCAAGCTCAGTGGCCGATCTGTGGGTGGCAAGACTTGGTGGACTACACTTAAACAGCACCAAGGTTTGACAACAGATGATGACATACCACCACTTCACATGTCAGACGGTACAGTAGCCACCACGAGTAAGGACAAGGCAGAGGTACTAGCGTCTGTCTTCTCTAACAAGATGACAGTACCTGACCCTGAGCGCTTTACTCCACCTGTGCCAGTCTTTACCAACGCAAACCTTTCCACCTTCACCATCACTACTAAAGAAGTACAACAACGTTTGTTACAAGTTGACACAAACAAGGCATTGGGACCGGACAACATTAGTCCTCACATCCTAAAACGTTGTGCCTCTCAGCTGGCGACACCCCTTACCACCATCTTCCAGCAATGCATCACTGCTGGAGTGTGGCCCACCCTCTGGAAGGGCGCTAGAGTAGTGGCAATACACAAAAAGGGTAAAAGGACTGACACCAAGAACTATAGACCCGTTTCCCTTCTATCGGTTCTTGGTAAAATTCTTGAAGCCATCATTGCAGACAAGATATCGCCCTATCTCACCTCACATCATCTGCTGAATAAAACACTTTAAAAAACACTTTGAAAACACTTTATTATAGCCAAGGAGAAAATACATATATTTTGTTTTGTTTATTTATGGCTAGCTTTTATAATAAGCAAAGCTTTTCAGGCAAGGAGAATAGGAAATATGTATATACTAAATATACAAGATAATGGAGATTATAATAGCTAAAAATAAGAGATATATTAGAATATAATACAAGCTACAAATTACACTAAGTTAAAAATAAGAGAAATATTAGAAAAATGCAAGTTAATACAAAATTACCCTAATTTAAAATAAGATATACTATTAGAAAAAACACAAAAAAACAAAACAAAGTAGGTAGGGGAGACACTGAATATAATTAAGGAGAATTACTCTTTTTAAAGTATAGAAAGGAGTACACATCCTGTATAGAATAGTTGGGAGGTATGACAGGGTAGAAGATAGTTGATGATAGTGTAAAAGAGATAATAGTGTAGGCTATGAGAGAGTTAATTGAGAAAAGGGACATTGAGAAAAGGGACATTGGCTAATATAAATCCAGGAGATGATATTTAAGTCTGTCTTTAAATGCATTAAGAGAGTGGGCATTTTTAATATGTTGAGTCAGGGAATTCCATATGCGAGGGCCCAAATACACAGAGGAGTGACGGAAGAGACTTAGGCGATGCGATGGTATACAGAGTTGTTCTCTGAGTCGTGTGGTGTATTCATGAGAGGGAAGAGTGGTGTTGATTTCATTTTTGTACATACAAGTTGCAATGGAAAGTTTAGTTATGTCTTCCAGCTTCAGAATTTTGGTGTTTTTAAAGAGAGGAGTAGTGTGTTCAAGAAATGAGCTCTGTGTGATGATTCGGATTATCTTTTTATGTAGTAAGTTTATGCATTTTAGATGTGTGGCACGAGTGGTGCTCCAAATGGGGTTACAATAGAGTAGGTGGGGATATATGTGGGCATAGTAGAGAGTTATAAGTATTTCACAAGGTACAAAGTCTTTTACTTTATAAAGCATAGCAGTGCATCGTGAAATTTTTGGGAAATAATACTAGTATGAAATTTGAAAGTTAGACCTTCATCAAACATGACACCCAAAATTTTCAGTTTATAAGCTCTACTTATTAAGTTATTATTAATTTTTAGGACTGGCAACACCGTAATGTTTTTATTAAAAAACAACATGAAGTGGGTTTTATCATTATTAATTGTGAGTATATTGCTCAAACACCAGTTATGTAGTTTATCTAGATCTTGATTAGCTAAGTGGAATAGGATATCATTGTGAGATCCTGTGAAATTATTTTTCAATCAAAAAAATATTTTCACATACTTGCCTGTCTCATATAACTAGGACTAGGGTCCATCTACTTCTTTCCAAGGTTGAAATACCAAAATTTAAAACCCCCGGTAGAGGGCGCAGTGCACATAGCAGCTGCGCACACCCCCACCCCCAAGTCCCCCCCCCCGCCAGAGGGCCCCCTCCGCCATGAGACGCCATTCCATTTTCATGGTTCATGACATGCTGAGGGGAGGACGGGTGGGTTTGAGTTATATGAGACAGGCAAGTATGTGAAAATATTTTTTATGATTGAAAAATAGTTTGTCACATCAACCTGTCTCATATAACTAAGACAGACTCCCACATTTCCAGGTGGGGGGGAATGCATGTCTAGGAAACCTTATCCTTAAAAACTCATAGTAACCAGAGGAAAGTAATAATCACCCTGGGGTTATAGCTTTACCGGGTACTTACTGTGGTTTTCGCGGTACTCTTACAGAGGGCACTGTGTGGCCAGGTTGCAGAAAGTGCCAAGGTAATCACCCCATAACCTCTGGTATATGCTACGATATACAAGGAACCAACACCTATATACAGTATATACAACGAGGCGAAGCCATACATCTGACTGGAGAGTGTTAGGACACTACGTCGCCCCCTGCGACTATCAAACCTAACGAGAAAGTATCTCCGTCTACCCTTTCGACATCCCTTAGATAATGGTTTGCAAACACTGAGGGTGTCTTCCAGGAGGCTGCCTCCATGACTGCTGATAAAGATTCATTCCGCCACATATTGAGGGACGCAGCGATACCCCTAATATCGTGTGCTCGTACCTTCAGGAGTGGAAAATAATCTTCGTCTAACTCCTGATGAGATTTTAGAATAGTTTCCCTCAGAAGGCAGGACAGGGCGTTCTTATTCAGGGGCTTGGATCTATCTTTAGGTGAGACAAAGAGATTCCTGATTCTGGGACGTAAGTCCTTGGTTCTCTCTCTAAAGATCCGAAGCGCTCTCACCGGGCATAGCAGGCGTTCTTCTTCATCTTTTCCCAGAATTCCTGAGAGACTCTTGAGCCTGAACTCCCGAGGCAGTGGATTCAACAACGTCTCAGTCTTCGCCACGAACTCTGGTAGATACGACAGAATCACATCACCACCTTGCCAGGCAAACCTGTGTGTCAGAGTCTGCAATTCACTAACCCGTTTCGCCGTGGTCAGAACTACTAAGAACAATGTTTTCTTGGTGAGATCGCGAAAGGATGCGGACCTTAGGGGTTCGAAGGGAGCCAGAGAAAGAGCCCTAAGGACCACGTCAAGGTTCCAGCTTGGTGTTCTGATCCGAATCCTTAGAACCTCCACCTCGAAGGCTTTGACCAAGTCTTTCAGGACATGATCTTCGGCCAAGTTAAAGCCCTTCAGAGAAAAGACACTATTGAGCATCGACTTGTAGCCTTTGATGGCAGAAACTGATAGTCCACAAGACTTACGCAGATACAGAAGAAAGTCGGTAAACTTCTGGCTGGATAGTCTGGAGACTGCGTGCCCATGCTGGCGACACCACTGTCTATATTTCTTCCACTTATGTTGATAGTTTACAATGGTGGAATTTCTTCTAGCCTTCGCCACTGTCTGCGCAACTTCTCTGGAATAACCTCGGTGTCTGAGGAGTCGCTTGACAGTCTCCACCCTACTAGATGAAGCGCGTGGGGATTGAGGTGATGCCTGTGAAAGTGGGGCTGGCATAACAGATCTTTCCTCGGAGGGAGTCTTCTTGGAGTGTCGATAGCCAACTCCACTAGGTCGGGAAACCACTCCCTCTGAGGCCAAAAGGGGGCTACGAGTATGAGCTTGACCCCTATTGAACTGCGAAGTTTGTTGAGAACCTTCCTGATGATATGGAATGGTGGAAAGGCATACATTTCCATGAATTCCCACTGGAAGAGAAAGGCATCCGTGACTATCGCCATAGGGTCTGGGAACAGAGACACGAAGCTGGGAAGTCTGTAGTTCATCCTTGTGGCGAACAGATTTACTAATGGACAGCTCCACACCTTCCATAGCTCGTCGCAAACCTTCTGGTGAAGTGTCCATTCTGTGGAGATGACCTGTCCCTTCCTGCTGAGACAGTCTGCCACCACATTGTTTTTGCCTCTGACAAACTGCGTGAGAATGGTTACTGTATTCTTCTCTGTCCACTGTAAGGTTTTCTGGGCTTCCCTGTTGAGCGTACTCGATCTCGTGTCACTCTCCTTGCTGAGGAATGAAATTGCAGTGGTGTTATCTGACAGAACTGCAACTGTTTTTCCTCTCACGGACTCCTCGAAGAATTGAAGTCCGAAACGGATTGCTCTCAACTCCAAAACATTGGTGTGTTCCTGTTTCTCTTGGTGGGACCACTCGCCACTCACTTCCATGTCCAGGCTGTATGCACCCCATCCTACCGAGGAAGCATCTGTGTATAAGAGGAGGTCTGGGATCGGTGTCTCTAAAGACTGACCGGACAGTAAATTGTCCATGTTCGACCACCACTTAAGGTCTTCCTGTATCGATAGGGTGACAGGGACGAGGTGAAGTCTGCTCATCGTCTTCCTGTCCCAATTGGCCGGCAGTTGGAACTGAAGATTGTGCATCCTGCGTCGGCCGCCCGGAACTAAGTGGGACATCGACGACAGATGACCCAGCAGTATCAGCCACTCCTGAACTGGAGGGCTGTGTTGGCTCGTGAAGAATTCTATCACTTCCTGTAAGTTGTCGATCCTCTTCTGGCTCGGAAAAACCTACGAAACTGAAGAGTGAATCTCCATCCCCAAATACTGTGCCACTTGGCTGGGAATCAACTCTGACTTGTTCCAATTGATCATTATGTTGAGCTTCTCGCATAAGTGCAGGAGAGCTTCCCTCGACCTCATAGCCTCCCTCTCTGATGTTGCTAGCAATAACCAGTCGTCCAAGTAGCGAAGGAGGCGAATTCCTCTTGAATGTAGGACTGCTGAAACTGGAGCCATCCATGACTCTTGTGAAGTCTTGTGGTGCTGTCGACAACCCGAAGCAAACTACCTTGAACTGGAAACACTGACCTTTCCAAACAAAACGAAGGTACTTCCTGCTTCTTGGATGAATCGGAATCTGAAATTAGGCATCCTGCAGATCCACGGACATCATCCAGTCGCCCTTCCGAATCGCCGACAACACCGAACCGTTGGTCTCTATTCGGAATTTCGTCTTGGGAATGAACTTGTTGAGATATGACAAGTCTATCACTGGACGAAACCCGCCCTTGACTTTGGGCACTACAAATATGTGGCTGTAAAACCCTGGGCCGGGAGGTGCGGACTCTACTGCTCCTTTCTTGAGAAGAGTCCGTATCTCCTCCTCCAAAGCTCTTCCTCTCTCTGAGCTGGGTGAATAACTTGCGAAGGCTATCGGGGACTCTGATACTGGTGGTCGCCCGACGAAGGGAATGCAGTACCCTTCTCTTAACAATTGCACCACCCATGCCTCCGCACCAGAATCTTGCCACTCTTTCCAACTCCGAGAAAGACAGCCTGCTACCTGTACGGTCGAGGGACATGACTCCTACCTGCGAAAACCCGTCTTCCCCCGTCCCCTATAACTAGGGCGGGAATGACCAGGTTGAGGTGGCTTAGGAGCAACTTTGGTGAAGGGCTTCCTGGGATGAGTAGACAGCCCGGAAGTAGAGGGCCTTGCCGCAGGGTGACTAAGCAATGGCGACCCGGCAGGTGGGGCCTTCTTCCTCTTGAGTGCCTCCGCAGCTGCTTCTTGAAAAGACCGCGAGGTCACCTTCTCTACATTATCTATGACTTGCGAAACCTTGTGTTCGTCAAACAAAAACTTAGTATTCAGTGAAGAATTCCTCAATGTCGTTTTATCAGATACTGAAAAGGAGGGTGGCAAACTCCTTAAAATTGTGTCTCTTCTGAAGGATACTAAGTTGGATAACACCAAAGATGACTCTTTAGCTGCATCCTTCATGGCCTTCTGCATGCTATCCACTGCTTTTGCCATAAGTAAGTCTCCGTTCGGTACCTTATCTTGAAGCTTAACCAAGCGAGTGAACGCACCGAAAATCCAAAACTGGAAGTTCTGAATCTCACGATTCGATCTCATAGCTTCCTCCATTCGTAAGAGGTCAACAGCGGCGATTCTGGATGGAGTATCATTCATCTTCTGAGGTGGATACTGTCCTAGAGCGGGATTAACGACTAAGGGACGGCCTTTCGTGGAGTCGTCACTCACTTCATAGAAGCGCCTCTTGCGTCTAGCCGTGTAGGGAAAGATGGCTGACTTACCTTTCCCCACTCTGTCTGTCAAAAGCCCGTGTGTGAAGTCCAAGGCCTCAGACATTGGTCATGACCATTTAAAGGGCATAAACTCGTTTCCCGATTTGGTCACAACAAAATCTTCCTCCGCCGGGCCCGCTGCTCTCCGGCGGTGAACAGTCTCCCCTCTAGCATCACTAAACTGGTCAAAGATAAATTGAGACAACTTCAGAAGGTCGGGAGCCACACCCTCACCTTCCAGTTCTTTCCTTTTGTCTTTTTCCTCATCAGATGAAGTAATAGACATTACGCTCTCTTGAGTAAGTGACTAACGTGGGTTAGCAGCGCCTCCAGCCTGCTGTGTACACGTCTGATCGACACGCACAGTATGACCCTGATCAGATGAGAGGTGCGGGGGAGGTATCGTCACTTCATCGCGCCTTGTTGCCTGATTGTCAAGGGTCGGTGGTGTTGGCAGCGAATCATCGGCTCGTAGGGCAGGTGCTACCACACCGTCACAGGTAGGACGAAGGCAAGACATATGAGTCACTCTCTCAAGGCCCGTCATGCCACCCTGTGATCGCTTCCCTCCCTCCCAGCGAACATGTGGCTCTGTTTCAAGCCGGATCGCCTTCCTTGAAGGAGTGGAACAAGTACCATCGCTAATTGGTGCCTGATCGTCAAGGGTCGGTGGTGTTGGCAGCGAACCATTGGCTTGTAGGGCAGGTGCTACCACACCGTCACAGGTGGGACGAAAGCAAGACATATGAGTCACTCTCTCAAGGCCCTTCATGCCATCCTGTGATCCCTTCTCTCCCTCCCAGCGAACATGTGGCTCTGTTTCAAGCCGGATTGCCTTCCTTTGAGGAATGGAACAAGTACCATCACTAATCCCCTGACTAACAAGCGAGACCCTAGGGGATGGATCCAAGGTAACACCAGCTGCCAGCCGTCCCTCCCCTTCCGCTCCGACTAGGCTCGCCTGAGCGAACGACTCTGTGTCGGTGGAAGGGGGGGCGAGGGACGTGACCAATATATGTTATTTGATAGACACATCAGTGAATTTATAAAAAAAAGTCCTAGGGATGCTAATCTATATAAGCCGAATAAGTATGTTTTTATCTAAAAGTACGAGGACCACTATTGTACAGTCTCTTCTTCTTAGCCTTTTAAATTATTGTATAAGGATATGGAGCACAACGAACACTACCTTAATATAGAAAGTTCAAAAACTACAAAACTTCGCAGCCAGAGTTTCTGTAGGTGGCATGCAAAAATTTTACCACATTTCCCCGGCTTATAAAGAACTTAAATGGCTCAAAATAAAACAAAAAAATTTTCTGGAAATTAACGTTGCTGTATATAAATCATTGAATAAGATATATCCTGACTGGCTGCACTATTTTCCCTCTATCCAGAGCACAACCAGAAGAACTACAAGACAACGAAACCATCTGGTTGTGTCAAGAGCAAAGACTAACTCTGGTGCAAGGGCTTTCTCTATTAATAGACCAAAATTGTGGAATTTTTTGCCTGAACATGTTACCAACGCAAACACGCTCTCAAGCTTTAAAACCAGGTTTATGCAACATATTTTAAAAGACTATTAATTCTCATTATATGTAACAACTTACTTTTAAATGTTTGTTTTACGGTCTTATCGTTGACTTGGGTAAGGTTGCAATTTTAACTTTATTAATTTAATATTTTATCTTTTGTATGTAACTTTTATATGTATGTCTTTTTATATGAGAGCATTTTAAACATAGTTTATTAATGTTTTAGCACAATGTTCATATTTTATTTCATTTTTGTATGACGTGTAGACATCTGTCTATAAATCTATGTTGTGTAATAACCACTACCCAGTGGAAATAAATGAATTTTAATTTTAATTATTCCACTCCCCCATTCATCCAGCCCTGCTCCCTTTTCTCTCCCTCATCACACTCACCAATCCATCCAGCCTTGCTTCATCTTCTCTCCCTCATCCAACTCCCCTATCCATCCAGCCCTGCTTTGATTTCCCTCCCTCATCCCACTCCCCCATCCATCCAGCCCTGCTCCCTCTTCTCTCCCTCAACCCACTCTCCCATCCACCGAACCCTGTCTCTTACTCTCTCCCTCACCCCACTCCCATATCAATCCATCCTTGCTAAATCCTCTCTCCCTCACCCCACTCCCCCATCCATCCAGCCCTTCTTTCTCACTCACCCAACTCCCCCATCCATCCAGCTCTGCCCCCTTTTCTCTCCCTCACCCCACTCCCACATCCATCTAGCCCTGCCCCCTTTTCTCTCCCTCACCCCACTCCCCAATCCATCCATCTTTGTCCCCTCCTCTTTTCCTCACCTCAATCCAAAATAAATCCAACTCTGTCCTCACCTCTTTTCCTCCTCCCACTCTCCAATTAATCCATCCCTGTCCCCTCCTCCCTCCTTCAGTCTACTCCCCCATCCATACAGTCCTGCCCCCTCCTCTCTCCCTCACCCAATTCCCCATCTATCCACCCCTGCCCCTTCTTCTCTCCCTCGACCCACTCCCACATCCAGCCAGGCCTGCCCCTTCTTATCTCCTTCACCCCACTCCCCCCTCCATCCACCCCAACCCTTTTTCTCTCTCTCAACCCACTCCCCCATCCATCCAGCCTTGCCACCTCCTCTCTTTCTTAACCGACACCCCCTTCCATCCAGCCCTGCCACCTCCTAACTCACCCCTCCCCCATCGGTCCAGCACTGTCCCTTTTTCTCTCCCTCACCCCACTCCCCTATCCATCTAGCTCTGTCCCCACCTCTCTCCCTCACCTAACTCCCTCATCCATCCAGCCATGCCTCCTCCATTATCCCTCACCCACTCCTCTATCCATCCAACCCTACCCCTTCTTCTCTCCCTTGACCTATTTCCCAATTCATCGAGCCCTGCACCTTCTTCTCTCTATCACCCCACTCTTCCACTATCCAGCCTTGCTCCCTTTTTTCTCCCTCATCCCAATCCTCTATCCTTCCAGCCTTGTACCATTCTCTCTCAATCATCCCAGTCCTCACTCCCCATCCATCCAGCCCTGCCCCCTCCTCTCTCTCTCTCTCTCTCTCTCTCTCTCTCTCTCTCTCTCTCTCTCTCTCTCTCTCTCTCTCTCTCTCTCTCTCTCTCTCTCTCTCTCTCCCTCCCTCCCTCCCTCCCTCCCTCCCTCCCTACCTCTCTCTCTCTCTCTCTCTCTCTCTCTCTCTCTCTCTCTCTCTCTCTCTCTCTCTCTCTCTCTCTCTCTCTCTCTCTCTCTCTCTCTCTCTCTCTCTCTCTCTCTCTCTCTCTCTCTCTCTCTCTCTCTCTCTCTCTCTCACTACACACTCCCATCCATCCAGCCCTACATTCTCCTCTCTCCCTCCCCTCACCCTTCTCCTTCAATCACCCCACTCTCCCATCGATCCAGCTTAACCCCTTCCTCTCTCACTACCCAACTCTACAATCCATCCAGCCCTGCGCCCTCCTCTCTCACTCATCTCACTCTCCCATCCATCCAGCCCTGAACCCCTCCTCTTTCCCTCACCCCACTCCTCCATCCATCCAGCTCTACCACATTTTCTTTCCCTAGACCCACTCCCCCATCCATCCAGCCCTGCCCCTTCTTCTCTCTTTCACCCTACTCCCCCATCCATCAAGCCCTGACCCTTTTATCTCCCTCACCCTACTACCCAATCCATCCAGCACTGCCCCCTCTTCTCTCCCTCCTCCTACTCCCCCATCCATCCATCTTTGCCCGTTCCTCTTTCCTTCACCTCACTCCAAAATAAATCCAACTCTGCCCCCACCTTTTTCCCTCATCCCACTCATATCAATCCATACCTGCCCCCTCCTCCCTCCCTCACCCGACTCCCCCATCCATCCAGTCCTGCCCCATTCTCTCTCTCTCTAATCCCACTCTCCCATCCATCCAGCTCTTCCACCTTCTTCTCTCCCTCAACCCACTCCCCCATCCATTAAAGCCTGATCCTTTTTCTCTCCTTCACCTCACTTCCCCATCCATCCAGACCTGCCCTCTCCTTTCTCTCTCACCCCACTCCTCCATCGAGCCGTGCCCCCTACTCTCACCCTCATCCCACTCCCCCATCCATCCAGACATGCCCACTCTACTCTCTCTCTGTCACCCCACTCATCCATCCATACAGCCCAGCCCTCTCCTCTCACCCTAATACCACTCCCCCCATTCATCCAGCACTGACCTTTCCCTAACCCCACTCCCCCATCCATCCAACCCTGCCCCTCCTCTCTCCCTCAACCAACTCCCCCATCCATCCAGACCTGCCCCCTCCTCGCTCCTTTACCCCACTAACCCATTCATCCAGCCATGCCCCCTTCTCTCACCTTCACTCCACTAGCTCATCCATCCAGCCCTGTCTCATTCTCTCTCAATCACCCCACTCCCCCATACATCCAGCCATGCCCCCTACTCTCTCCCTCAACCCACTCTCCAATCATCCACCCCTGCCCCTCCTCTCTCGCTGACCTAACTCTTCCATCTATCCAGACCTCCCCCTTCTTCTCTCCTTCATATCACGCCCAATCCATGCAACCCTGCCTCCTCCTCTCTCCCGCACCCCACCCCAAATCCCCCATCCATCCAGCCCTGCTCCCTCTTCTCTCCCTCACCCTACTCCCCCATCCATCCATCTTGGCCCCTCCTCTTTCCCACACCTCACTCTAACATCAATCCAACTCTGCCCCTACCTCTTTCCTCCATCCCACTCTCCCATCAATCCAATCCTGCCCCCTTTTCTCTCCCTCATCCCACCCCCCCATCTATCCAACCCTGTCCCCTCCTCTCTTACTCAGCCTCACTCCCCGATCCATCCAGCTCTGCCTCCTCCTCTCTCCCTCACCCAATTCCCCCATCCATCCAGCCCTGCACCTTCTATGCTTCAACTTACTCCCCTATCCATCCAACCCTGCCCCGTTTTTTCTCCCTCACTCCACTCCCCCATCTAACCAGCCCTGCCTCTCACCCCATTGCCCCATTCATCCAGCCTTGCCCTTTCCTCTCTCCCTCCCCCACTCTCCCATCCATCCAGCCCTGCATCATTCTCTCTCCCTCACCTCATTCTCCCATCCATCCAGCCCTGCCCCCTTTTCGCTCCCTCACCCCACTCTCCTATCCATCCAGCCCTGCATCATTCTCTCTCCCTCATCTCACTCCCACATCCATCCAGCCCTGCCCCCTTTTCTCTCTCACCCCACTCACCCATCCATCCAGCATTGCCCCCTCTTCTCATCTTCACCCCATTGCCCCATTCATGAGCCTGTATCGGAACACCTGACGTGTTCCTAAAACAAATGAAAAGCGTAACTGAACCTAGCGTGGAAAGTTGTAATTGGTAGCGGCACGAATGGCAGTCACGAGTGGCAGCGCGATTGGAGGTTCAGTTCTATAGATATAAAGACTCTACACTGACCAGGACGGTCCACTCAATGTTAACTTTTTGTTCTAGCCGCGACGGCAGCGCCTCCAGCGGCCAGCAAGTAACACTACGCTCGCTCCCATATGTCTAGCATTACCCACACCTTTTGAAAGCCCATTTTTAATGATTTATCATGCCCACACGCTTCACTGTACACAATTTGCCTGCAAAAAACGATATAATTATGCATTATGTTAAAATATAATCCAATTGAGTGCGATACCTGTCGGTATTCCTATAATATAACTATAGCTGTACCACCATATCTCATATAGCCTTTCCACATGCTTCTCAAATGAATCAGTTCCACAGCACCCACTCTTGACTGGTGTGCCCCATGCTATAACAGGCACTGGTGCTAATTTTAGTAAACCAGTACAATTCTTTATTCCTCCTTG
>JAXIVD010005426.1:20000-29248 GCA_036785275.1 Cancer borealis
TCAACCTTCATAGGGTTAACTTCTACTCTCCTTGGTTGTGTTTGGTTAATTTCTACCGACAAGTTGATGGCGTCTCCTACTACTCAACGCTCTGCTCCTACTGCTGGCTCAAAGAGGTTCTGTGGTGGTCCAGGTTGCAGTCGCCAGATAAGTGCTGTATCTTTTTATCTCCATACTCTCTGTGTGCAGTGTCGGGGCTTGTGTGAGGTAGACAAGCGTTGTGACGAGTGCAGAGAGTGGAATGATAGTTTGGTGGTTAAGGCTTATAAACACCAGTTAAACCTTAAGGCCAAGCGGAGATATAATGAGAAGAGACATGGCGCATGTAAGCAGTCCTCGTCATCCTCTGTAGTGTCTCACTCATCAGCTGTTTCACGCTCCGCCGAGTCTGAAGGTATGGTGGCGGGTGCTATGGCGGAAGGGACAGTTCCCTCGTCACCGGCGAGTTCTGATGTGGGACCTTCTGCTTCTCAGCTGGGTGATAGTTCCACGGTTAATAAGCTTGAGACTCAACTCTCTAATGCTATGTCGTTTATGTCTCAGATGGCTAGTTTTTTAGGTATGTCTGGTGATTCTACACATACTAACTTTCGGGAGATAGTGGAAGAGATAGTCGATAATAAGCTTACTGGCCATACTTCCTTTTCAGCTCCCCCACTGTCAGCCTGGGTCACGTCCCTCGCCCCCCCTTTCACCGACACAGAGTCGTTCGCTCAGGCGAGCCTAGTCGGAGCGGAAGGGGAGGGACGGCTGGCAGCTGGTGTTACCTTGGATCCATCCCCTAGGGTCTCGCTTGTTAGTCAGGGGATTAGTGATGGTACTTGTTCCATTCCTCAAAGGAAGGCAATCCGGCTTGAAACAGAGCCACATTTTCGCTGGGAGGGAGGGAAGGGATCACAGGATGGCATGAAGGGCCTTGAGAGAGTGACTCATATGTCTTGCTTTCGTCCCACCTGTGACGGTGTGGTAGCACCTGCCCTACAAGCCAATGGTTCGCTGCCAACACCACCGACCCTTGACGATCAGGCACCAATTAGCGATGGTACTTGTTCCACTCCTTCAAGGAAGGCGATCCGGCTTGAAACAGAGCCACATGTTCGCTGGGAGGGAGGGAAGCGATCACAGGGTGGCATGACGGGCCTTGAGAGAGTGACTCATATGTCTTGCCTTCGTCCTACCTGTGACGGTGTGGTAGCACCTGCCCTACGAGCCGATGATTCGCTGCCAACACCACCGACCCTTGACGATCAGGCAACAAGGCGCGATGAAGTGACAATACCTCCCCCGCACCTCTCATCTGATCAGGGTCATACTGTGCGTGTCGATCAGACGTGTACACAGCAGGCTGGAGGCGCTGCTAACCCACGTTAGTCACTTACTCAAGAGAGTGTAATGTCTATTACTTCATCTGATGAGGAAAAAGACAAAAGGAAAGAACTGGAAGGTGAGGGTGTGGCTCCCGACCTTCTGAAGTTGTCTCAATTTATCTTTGACCAGTTTAGTGATGCTAGAGGGGAGACTGTTCACCGCCGGAGAGCAGCGGGCCCGGCGGAGGAAGATTTTGTTGTGACCAAATCGGGAAACGAGTTTATGCCCTTTAAATGGTCATGACCAATGTCTGAGGCCTTGGACTTCACACACGGGCTTTTGACAGACAGAGTGGGGAAAGGTAAGTCAGCCATCTTTCCCTACACGGCTAGACGCAAGAGGCGCTTCTATGAAGTGAGTGACGACTCCACGAAAGGCCGTCCCTTAGTCGTTAATCCCGCTCTAGGACAGTATCCACCTCAGAAGATGAATGATACTCCATCCAGAATCGCCGCTGTTGACCTCTTACGAATGGAGGAAGCTATGAGATCGAATCGTGAGATTCAGAACTTCCAGTTTTGGATTTTCGGTGCGTTCACTCGCTTGGTTAAGCTTCAAGATAAGGTACCGAACGGAGACTTACTTATGGCAAAAGCAGTGGATAGCATGCAGAAGGCCATGAAGGATGCAGCTAAAGAGTCATCTTTGGTGTTATCCAACTTAGTATCCTTCAGAAGAGACACAATTTTAAGGAGTTTGCCACCCTCCTTTTCAGTATCTGATAAAACGACATTGAGGAATTCTTCACTGAATACTAAGTTTTTGTTTGACGAACACAAGGTTTCGCAAGTCATAGATAATGTAGAGAAGGTGACCTCGCGGTCTTTTCAAGAAGCAGCTGCGGAGGCACTCAAGAGGAAGAAGGCCCCACCTGCCGGGTCGCCATTGCTTAGTCACCCTGCGGCAAGGCCCTCTACTTCCGGGCTGTCTACTCATCCCAGGAAGCCCTTCACCAAAGTTGCTCCTAAGCCACCTCAACCTGGTCATTCCCGCCCTAGTTATAGGGGACGGGGGAAGACGGGTTTTCGCAGGTAGGAGTCATGTCCCTCGACCGTACAGGTAGCAGGCTGTCTTTCTCGGAGTTGGAAAGAGTGGCAAGATTCTGGTGCGGAGGCATGGGTGGTGCAATTGTTAAGAGAAGGGTACTGCATTCCCTTCGTCGGGCGACCACCAGTATCAGAGTCCCCGATAGCCTTCGCAAGTTATTCACCCAGCTCAGAGAGAGGAAGAGCTTTGGAGGAGGAGATACGGACTCTTCTCAAGAAGGGAGCAGTAGAGTCCGCACCTCCCGGCCCAGGGTTTTACAGCCACATATTTGTAGTGCCCAAAGTCAAGGGCGGGTTTCGTCCAGTGATAGACTTGTCATATCTCAACAAGTTCATTCCCAAGACGAAATTCCGAATAGAGACCAACGGTTCGGTGTTGTCGGCGATTCGGAAGGGCGACTGGATGATGTCCGTGGATCTGCAGGATGCCTAATTTCAGATTCCGATTCATCCAAGAAGCAGGAAGTACCTTCGTTTTGTTTGGAAAGGTCAGTGTTTCCAGTTCAAGGTAGTTTGCTTCGGGTTGTCGACAGCACCACAAGACTTCACAAGAGTCATGGATGGCTCCAGTTTCAGCAGTCCTACATTCAAGAGGAATTCGCCTCCTTCGCTACTTGGACGACTGGTTATTGCTAGCAACATCAGAGAGGGAGGCTATGAGGTCGAGGGAAGCTCTCCTGCACTTATGCGAGAAGCTCAACATAATGATCAATTGGAACAAGTCAGAGTTGATTCCCAGCCAAGTGGCACAGTATTTGGGGATGGAGATTCACTCTTCAGTTTCGTAGGTTTTTCCGAGCCAGAAGAGGATCGACAACTTACAGGAAGTGATAGAATTCTTCACGAGCCAACACAGCCCTCCAGTTCAGGAGTGGCTGATACTGCTGGGTCATCTGTCGTCGATGTCCCACTTAGTTCCGGGCGGCCGACGCAGGATGCACAATCTTCAGTTCCAACTGCCGGCCAATTGGGACAGGAAGACGATGAGCAGACTTCACCTCGTCCCTGTCACCCTATCGATACAGGAAGACCTTAAGTGGTGGTCGAACATGGACAATTTACTGTCCGGTCAGTCTTTAGAGACACCGATCCCAGACCTCCTCTTATACACAGATGCTTCCTCGGTAGGATGGGGTGCATACAGCCTGGACATGGAAGTGAGTGGCGAGTGGTCCCACCAAGAGAAACAGGAACACACCAATGTTTTGGAGTTGAGAGCAATCCGTTTCGGACTTCAATTCTTCGAGGAGTCCGTGAGAGGAAAAACAGTTGCAGTTCTGTCAGATAACACCACTGCAATTTCATTCCTCTGCAAGGAGAGTGACACGAGATCGAGTACGCTCAACAGGGAAGCCCAGAAAACCTTACAGTGGACAGAGAAGAATACAGTAACCATTCTCACGCAGTTTGTCAGAGGCAAAAACAATGTGGTGGCAGACTGTCTCAGCAGGAAGGGACAGGTCATCTCCACAGAATGGACACTTCACCAGAAGGTTTGCGACGAGCTATGGAAGGTGTGGAGCTGTCCATTAGTAAATCTGTTCGCCACAAGGATGAACTACAGACTTCCCAGCTTCGTGTCTCTGTTCCCAGACCCTATGGCGATAGTCACGGATGCCTTTCTCTTCCAGTGGGAATTCATGGAAATGTATGCCTTTCCACCATTCCATATCATCAGGAAGGTTCTCAACAAACTTCGCAGTTCAATAGGGGTCAAGCTCATACTCGTAGCCCCCTTTTGGCCTCAGAGGGAGTGGTTTCCCGACCTAGTGGAGTTGGCTATCGACACTCCAAGAAGACTCCCTCCGAGGAAAGATCTGTTATGCCAGCCCCACTTTCACAGGCATCACCTCAATCCCCACGCGCTTCATCTAGTAGGGTGGAGACTGTCAAGCGACTCCTCAGACACCGAGGTTATTCCAGAGAAGTTGCGCAGACAGTGGCGAAGGCTAGAAGAAATTCCACCATTGTAAACTATCAACATAAGTGGAAGAAATATAGACAGTGGTGTCGCCAGCATGGGCACGCAGTCTCCAGACTATCCAGCCAGAAGTTTACCGACTTTCTTCTGTATCTGCGTAAGTCTTGTGGACTATCAGTTTCTGCCATCAAAGGCTACAAGTCGATGCTCAATAGTGTCTTTTCTCTGAAGGGCTTTAACTTGGCCGAAGATCATGTCCTGAAAGACTTGGTCAAAGCCTTCGAGGTGGAGGTTCTAAGGATTCGGATCAGAACACCAAGCTGGAACCTTGACGTGGTCCTTAGGGCTCTTTCTCTGGCTCCCTTCGAACCCCTAAGGTCCGCATCCTTTCGCGATCTCACCAAGAAAACATTGTTCTTAGTAGTTCTGACCACGGCGAAACGGGTTAGTGAATTGCAGACTCTGACACACAGGTTTGCCTGGCAAGGTGGTGATGTGATTCTGTCGTATCTACCAGAGTTCGTGGCGAAGACTGAGACGTTGTTGAATCCACTGCCTCGGGAGTTCAGGCTCAAGAGTCTCTCAGGAATTCTGGGAAAAGATGAAGAAGAACGCCTGCTATGCCCGGTGAGAGCGCTTCGGATCTTTAGAGAGAGAACCAAGGACTTACGTCCCAGAATCAGGAATCTCTTTGTCTCACCTAAAGATAGATCCAAGCCCCTGAATAAGAACGCCCTGTCCTGCCTTCTGAGGGAAACTATTCTAAAATCTCATCAGGAGTTAGACGAAGATTATTTTCCACTCCTGAAGGTACGAGCACACGATATTAGGGGTATCGCTGCGTCCCTCAATATGTGGCGGAATGAATCTTTATCAGCAGTCATGGAGGCAGCCTCCTGGAAGACACCCTCAGTGTTTGCAAACCATTATCTAAGGGATGTCGAAAGGGTAGACGGAGATACTTTCTCGTTAGGTTTGATAGTCGCAGGGGGCGACGTAGTGTCCTAACACTCTCCAGTCAGATGTATGGCTTCGCCTCGTTGTATATACTGTATATAGGTGTTGGTTCCTTGTATATCGTAGCATATACCAGAGGTTATGGGGTGATTACCTTGGCACTTTCTGCAACCTGGCCACACAGTGCCCTCTGTAAGAGTACCGCGAAAACCACAGTAAGTACCCGGTAAAGCTATAACCCCAGGGTGATTATTACTTTCCTCTGGTTACTATGAGTTTTTAAGGATAAGGTTTCCTAGACATGCATTCCCCCCCACCTGGAAATGTGGGAGTCTGTCTTAGTTATATGAGACAGGTTGATGTGACAAACTATTTTTCAATCATAAAAAATATTTTCACATACTTGCCTGTCTCATATAACTCAAACCCACCCGTCCTCCCCTCAGCATGTCATGAACCATGAAAATGGAATGGCGTCTCATGGCGGAGGGGGCCCTCTGGCGGGGGGGGGGACTTGGGGGTGGGGGTGTGCGCAGCTGCTATGTGCACTGCGCCCTCTACCGGGGGTTTTAAATTTTGGTATTTCAACCTTGGAAAGAAGTAGATGGACCCTAGTCCTAGTTATATGAGACAGGCAAGTATGTGAAAATATTTTTTTGATTGAAAAATAATTTCACAGGATCTCACAATGATATCCTATTCCACTTAGCTAATCAAGATCTAGATAAACTACATAACTGGTGTTTGAGCAATATACTCACAATTAATAATGATAAAACCCACTTCATGTTGTTTTTTAATAAAAACATTACGGTGTTGCCAGTCCTAAAAATTAATAATAACTTAATAAGTAGAGCTTATAAACTGAAAATTTTGGGTGTCATGTTTGATGAAGGTCTAACTTTCAAATTTCATACTAGTATTATTTCCCAAAAATTTCACGATGCACTGCTATGCTTTATAAAGTAAAAGACTTTGTACCTTGTGAAATACTTATAACTCTCTACTATGCCCACATATATCCCCACCTACTCTATTGTAACCCCATTTGGAGCACCACTCGTGCCACACATCTAAAATGCATAAACTTACTACATAAAAAGATAATCCGAATCATCACACAGAGCTCATTTCTTGAACACACTACTCCTCTCTTTAAAAACACCAAAATTCTGAAGCTGGAAGACATAACTAAACTTTCCATTGCAACTTGTATGTACAAAAATGAAATCAACACCACTCTTCCCTCTCATGAATACACCACACGACTCAGAGAACAACTCTGTATACCATCGCATCGCCTAAGTCTCTTCCGTCACTCCTCTGTGTATTTGGGCCCTCGCATATGGAATTCCCTGACTCAACATATTAAAAATGCCCACTCTCTTAATGCATTTAAAGACAGACTTAAATATCATCTCCTGGATTTATATTAGCCAATGTCCCTTTTCTCAATGTCCCTTTTCTCAATTAACTCTCTCATAGCCTACACTATTATCTCTTTTACACTATCATCAACTATCTTCTACCCTGTCATACCTCCCAACTATTCTATACAGGATGTGTACTCCTTTCTATACTTTAAAAAGAGTAATTCTCCTTAATTATATTCAGTGTCTCCCCTACCTACTTTGTTTTGTTTTTTTGTGTTTTTTCTAATAGTATATCTTATTTTAAATTAGGGTAATTTTGTATTAACTTGCATTTTTCTAATATTTCTCTTATTTTTAACTTAGTGTAATTTGTAGCTTGTATTATATTCTAATATATCTCTTATTTTTAGCTATTATAATCTCCATTATCTTGTATATTTAGTATATACATATTTCCTATTCTCCTTGCCTGAAAAGCTTTGCTTATTATAAAAGCTAGCCATAAATAAACAAAACAAAATATATGTATTTTCTCCTTGGCTATAATAAAGTGTTTTCAAAGTGTTTTTTAAAGTGTTTTATTCAGCAGATGATGTGAGGTGAGATAGGGCGATATCTTGTCTGCAATGATGGCTTCAAGAATTTTACCAAGAACCGATAGAAGGGAAACGGGTCTATAGTTCTTGGTGTCAGTCCTTTTACCCTTTTTGTGTATTGCCACTACTCTAGCGCCCTTCCAGAGGGTGGGCCACACTCCAGCAGTGATGCATTGCTGGAAGATGGTGGTAAGGGGTGTCGCCAGCTGAGAGGCACAACGTTTTAGGATGTGAGGACTAATGTTGTCCGGTCCCAATGCCTTGTTTGTGTCAACTTGTAACAAACGTTGTTGTACTTCTTTAGTAGTGATGGTGAAGGTGGAAAGGTTTGCGTTGGTAAAGACTGGCACAGGTGGAGTAAAGCGCTCAGGGTCAGGTACTGTCATCTTGTTAGAGAAGACAGACGCTAGTACCTCTGCCTTGTCCTTACTCGTGGTGGCTACTGTACCGTCTGACATGTGAAGTGGTGGTATGTCATCATCTGTTGTCAAACCTTGGTGCTGTTTAAGTG
Source organism: Cancer borealis (assembly GCA_036785275.1). Taxonomy (NCBI): domain Eukaryota; kingdom Metazoa; phylum Arthropoda; class Malacostraca; order Decapoda; family Cancridae; genus Cancer; species Cancer borealis. The sequence continues at coordinate 27,773 of JAXIVD010005426.1, forward strand.
TAGTCCACCAAGTCTTGCCACCCACAGATCGGCCACTGAGCTTGGTCTTCAGGTCTTCTTGCCAGCATCTTTGAACCCATTTTTGCACTTGTTTCATTTTTGTACAAGCGTGTTTGTAGCGCTCCTTGTTAGAGTGTGTGTGGTGACGTGAGTATAGTCGCCACGCACGACTCTTCTCATCAGCAGCCATTCTACACTGGTAACCAAACCAGGGCTGGTCAAGGTGCTTAACAGTGTAAGAATGGCATGGAACGTACTGTTTTTGGTGTTCGAGTATAGTACGTGTAAAAGTGTGAACTTGTTCATTGATGTCGTTGGCAAGAATACTGGTCCAGGGCGTTTGCTGCAGTGCGTCGCAGAGACCTTTCCAGTCTGCTTCGCCCCACAACCAGTTGGTGCGTGTCACTGGGGCATCTCTCTGAACTGCGACTTGGATCACACTCAGGACAGCCATATGATCCGCTGATCCTACGGTGCTGAGCTGAGAGCAGGTGATGACACTTTCCGGTAGGTCGCTGACAACAGGATCAAGAGATGACCCGGAAGTGTGAGTAGGAAAATCAACGTGATTAGAAAGACCATGCAGTGTGAGGAGTTCTTCAAAAGATCTTGCAACCAAGTGTGACGATGACGACGTGATCACAAGTGTGTTGCTGCAGCAGCTCGTCAAGGTGAGTTTGCAGGAACACAATGGGCTCACTACCCTGCCACTGCAGGCGGTAGCACACACACAGTAGAATTGCAGTCAGGTGTTGAGCCCATATCTTGAAGAACATAATTTCCAGATAACTTGGTATAAGGACGTCGAGTGGCTGGGCCGAAAGACTCTTGTGAAAGGAGACAGCGACACCACCAAAGGTCCCGCGTGTCCTGTCACGTCGGTGCCATCTCGTGTATCCTTTCATCTGGCCAAAGTTGTCTGGGATCGAAGCATTCAGGAAGGTCTCCACTGTTGCAACGATGTCCGGGTTGTGAGGAATCACGAAACTGTTGACGAGATGACCAATGTTCGTCTGTAGTCCTCTGATGTTAGAAGAGATGATGGTGAGATGATCACGCGACTTACGGGTGGGCATGACTCCAGGCTGGATGACTGAAGTGAGGCTGCTGGTGAATGAGTACGTGAACAGGGTCAATGTGTAGCGGGTGTGGTACCTGTGGTGAGATATAACGTTGTCCTGGAGCCCAGTTGCCGGTAAGGGACTGAGTTAATGCAGGGCCAGAGGCAGGAGGAAGGAACCGACTAAGGGTTTGAGTAAGCAAGGCGTTGTGTTGTGCCTGCTCAGTTGATATCCTGCGGAAGAAATTTTCCTGTCTCTCTTGAGCAATGCGGGTGAAACACTCTTGGACAGAGTGTCCCGCTCGCAGACAATGAGTGCACTTGTTCCTCCTCAGGTAGCTGTTTTCCGTGTGACCGCTACGCCTGCAGTGATTGCAGTAACCTCTGTTTTGGTTCTTTGATGAGAGTCGGTGTGG
>JAXIVD010005427.1:5000-25000 GCA_036785275.1 Cancer borealis
ACCTTGTCTCACTCACCAGGTGTGCGCGAGGCCAGGCTAGCGGCTTTAAGGAGACAACTAGCAACACTTCCTAGGAGCGCTAGGATTCACTTCGAATTGGCATCCTTTACTGAAGAGGCGCTGATGCAAGGATTGGTGGAGGAGGTCCTGCCTTACTCTGACTCCCTGGGCTTGAATGAACAGGTGGGTATGTGGGTATGGGTATGGGTAGAGGGAAGGTAAGGTTAGGTTAGGTAAGGTAGAATAGAAAGGAAGATTTGTATAGAGAGGTTTTAATTTACTCAAACTTTCTGGGTGGATATGGGTAGGTGGGTATGTGTATGTAGGTATGGGTATGTGGGTATGTTGGGTATGGGTAAAGGGAAGGTTAGGTAAGGTTAGGTTCCCATCTAACCTCCCTTCCCCCCCTCCAGGAGCTGCCTAACCTGTACAACATCCTTCGCTATGGTAACATCACGCTGGTGTCGGACTTCAACCCTCGTGTGGCTGTGGTGTTGGACCAGATGCGTTACGTGTTCAGGTGAGTAACAAGAACAACGTAACGGAATGTAACATCAACTTAACCTTACCTAACCTAATCTAACATAAACGTAACCTAACATAACATAATCTAATCTAAACTACTACTACTACTACTACTACTACTACTACTACTACTACTATTACTACTACTACTACTACTACTACTCCACACAGACACTTGGGGGGCACAGCAGAACACAGCAGCAGCAGCAGCAACACCAGCAGCACAGGTCGTCGCCACTTGACCCGCCTCCACCTGCACACCTTAGCCTTCCAAGCCATCATGGTACGGAAGGGTGCCAGGTGGCCCAACACACTGGCCGCTGCTACCAAGGCTGCACTCACCGCTAACAGACATGTGTGCGGCAATGCTGAGGTGAGTGTGTGCGTGTGGGGGGAGAGGGACCTGTGTGTGTGTGTGTGTGTGTTTGGGTGACGTTGATTCTCCCTCTCTCTCTGTTTTTTTTTTCTTCTTAGACTTGAAGAAGAAGAAAGAGGAGAAGGAGGAAGAGGAAGCCAGTAAAGTTAAATAATGTGTGTGTGTGTGTGTGTGTGTGTGTGTGTGTGTGTGTGTGTGTGTGTGTGAGTGTGTATGTGTGTGTGTGTGTGTGTGTGTGTGTGTGTGTGTGTGTGTGTGTGGTTGTTTCATTATTGTTATTATGTAAGCAAGGGTGAAATACAGTTTGATATTATAGTTATGATGAAAATAAGTCCAGATTCGTGTTCAGTTTGACCGAAAACATCATTGTAACAATTTTCATGAGATTCGGAGGTGTGGAAATTTTCATGAAATTTCGTAGGGTACACCCTTAGAATTTTTGAGATAAATCACATATTTTGAAATAACTCGAAAACTATGAGGTTTACGTAAAAAACATATAGAATATAAAAGAAAGAGCAGAACACGTTCGTTCTAGTGAGCATTAATAAAATTGAATTGGAATGTAATTATAGGTGTAGGAGTGTAAAGTATTATACATTAATTTCTTTTATAAAATTTACATTTTCTTCATAAGTATTTGAATTATTGGAAATATGATGACACTATGGGATATACAATATCAAAGTACATAACTTTACTTCTATACAATGTTCCTGTAGGACTAATATTTACTTAGTAAAATGGGAAAACATTTTTCAACCTCAATTCTGGTGGAATTTACGGGCCAATAAATGGAAAATACAAATATTATAGTAATGATGAAACTAATTCCAGATTTTCTCTCTCTCACCCTCTCGCACTTCACCCTCTCATCCTCACACCCTCTCTCTCTCTCTCTCTCTCTCTCTCTCTCTCTCTCTCTCTCTCTCTCTCTCTCTCTCTCTCTCTCTCTCTCTCTCTCTCTCTCACTCTCACCCTCTCTCTCTCACCCTTCACCCTCTCACCCTTCACCCTACACCCTCAGATCAGCCTGCAAAACGCCCGGATGCTGATGGATGACGGCTTCACCCTGTCAGAGGAGGCAGGGGCCGGCAGGGTGATGTTTGATAACCAGAGACCTGTAGCATGCTGGACGGAGGAGGGAGGCAGGGTGGAGGTACGTGGGGGGGAGGAGGAGGAGGAGGAAATAGGCAAGCAGGAAGAGGAGGAGGAGGAGGAAATATATAAAAATAACAGAAGGAAGAAGAGGAGGAGGAGGAGGAGGAATATATATATCAAAACAGAAGGAATAGTAGAAGGAGGAAGAGGAAAAAAAAGCATAAATATATATAAAAAAACAAAAAATAAAACAGAACAGGATAGAATAGCAACAAAAATAAATAATAATAACACACACAAAAAAACATACACACGCACACTCAAAAGCCCATGTACGTCACTAAGTATTGTATTATTCCAATGGCTCAGACTGGTGTGGGGCTGCAGCTGTTCCAATGTAAATGAGAATCAAATCTCTGCCTGAACAACAGTTGCAGTATGAACCCTACTGGTCTGTGCCTACTTCACTAGTTCCCACTTGATATAAGCACACGATTCTATACCAACACTAGCAGTCAATAGGTAGCTTTAAAATACGGTTGGATCAGAGTGTGGATAGGGATGACAGGTGGGATGGCTAAATATTGTATTATTTCAAGGATGGGGGACAAGGAGCTGCCTCGTGTAGGTCATCAACTGGCCTCTTGCAGTCTCATCAATTCTTGTGTTGTTTTGTCTCGGTTTCAGGTTTGCATTGCGCCTGTGTTGGTGTGCACATCTGTAAGACAAACAGCTGGAGGCGGTGACAACATATCAGCTGCTGGCATTATACTGCAGGTGTAGAGGAACAGGTGTGTGGAGAGAAGAACAGGTGGAGAGACAGGTGTGGAGGAACAGGTGTGAGAAGAACAGGTGTAGAATTTGATTAGAAGGTATGTAATTGTCTGTTTTGTGAGAGAGAGAGAGAGAGAGAGAGAGAGAGAGAGAGAGAGAGAGAGAGAGAGAGAGAGAGAGAGAGAGAGAGAGAGAGAGAGATAACATGTATTAATACGTATTATAATATTTTTTTAAAGAGAATTATTGCGTCAGTATTTTTATCATCAATGTTATAGAAAAAAAAATAATGTGTTTGGTATTTTATTATTTATTTTATTTATTTTATTTATTTGTTTATTTATTTTTGTGTGGTAATATTGTTTTTTATTTATTTATATATATTTTTCCTTTTTTTCTCTCTAAGATGGTAACACTGTCTACATTTTTATTTATTTAATTTAATTAAATTTTTTTTTTCCATAAGTCATTGAAAGACTAAAAAAAAGAAATATATTGATCTTAAGGAAAAAATATGGAAAAAACTCAGTCAGTCAGTCAGTCAAATCAGTCAGTCAGTCAGTCAGTCAAATCAGTCAGTCAATCAGTTAGTCAGTCAGTCAAATCAGTCAGTCAGTCAGTCAAATCAGTCAGTCAATCAGTTAGTCAGTCAGTCAGTCAGTCAGTCAAATCAGTCAGTCAGTCAGTCAGTCAAATCAGTCAGTCAATCAGTTAGTCAGTCAGTCAAATCAGTCAGTCAGTCAGTCAGTCAGTCAATCAGTTAGTCAGTCAAATCAGTCACTCAGTCAGTTAAGTCTAAAATGTCTCAAGAAATAAACATAGAAAATTATAACTGACTGATTGACTGACTTACTGACTGACTGACTGACTGACTGACTAAAATACGACTCAGGAATCTTTTATAATAATTTTTCAATCTTCATTTTATTTTCTCTTCTAAAGTTAATATTTCAAAAAGTTTCAATTTTCATCCTAATTCTTGAGTCATTATTTTGAGATCAAGAAATAATGATAATGATAATAACTAGAAATCTTTTAATGATAATGATGAAGAATTAATTTAATTTTTATATATTTAAACGTATAGAAATTTCTGTTTAGATAAGTTTTTTTTATTTATTATTTTATTATTTTATTTTATTTATATTATTTAATCACATTTTCGTGCTAATTATACGGTGCCAAGTGCTATAATTACCCGGTTATTAATTATGTTATTATTTTAGTGTTAATAATAATTCTCCACTATAAGAATTGCGTAAGAATTTGAATTGAGTCCATTATTTTTATTATCAATTCTGTGGATAAAAATTAGTTGCTATTATTATATACTGATAATTTTATGTGCTAATTAGTTTTGAAAGTGCGAACAAAACCAAAAAATTAATCATCTATCAGTTTAGAAAAAAATTTAGATGTTTTTCATAATTTTGGGAAACTTATTTATTTTTTATTTTTTTGTACAATTTTTTATTTATTTATTTATTTATTTTTTATATAGACCTAAGTACAATTTCATAATGAGAGAATTGTCTTTTTATTATCAGTCTAGAAAAAATGTTGAGGTTTATCAGAATTTTGAGAATCTTATTATTTTATTTTTGGTACAATTTTGTTTTATTTATTTATTTATTTATTAAAATCGTCTTTTTATTTGTTTATTTATTTATTTATTCTTTTTATACATAGCGTGTATAAGTATATATATATATATATATATATATATATATATATATATATATATATATATATATATATATATATATATATAACGAAAAAAACATTCCAGTAAAGGGTCCAATCTTTTATTATTATTATTACTACTATTATTTCATCTATATTCTTTCCTTCACTAATAATTAAACACTGCCAAATGTTAATTACTTATAAAATACCATAATTAACATCCACTAATTAACTTATCTTATTTCTAAAGTACATATTACATCATCTATACATTCCTTACTTCTGGTACTTATACTTATATACTTATAAACACACTTATAGATTTTATAAGTATTTGTATAAGTGTTTTGGCAGTACTTACGTTTTCTTTATAAGTATTTTGAAGGATTGACTAAAGTATTTGTACGTGTTCTCAGGCGGTGTGTGCGTATTAATGTGTACGTATTAATGGTGTGCGTATTAATGGTGTGCGTATCAATGTGTACGGATTAATGGTGTACGTATTAATGGTGTGCGTATTAATGGTGCGCGTAATAATGTGTGTGTATTAATGTGTGCGTAATAATGGTGCATATTAATGTGTGCGTATTAATGGTGTGTATTAATGTGTGCGTATTAATGGTGCATGTTATTGGTGCGTATTAATGGTCCGTATTAATGTGTGCGTATTAATGTGTGCGGATTAATGTGTGCGTATTAATGTGTGCGTATTGTATGGTATTGTATGGTATTAATTTTGGTTCTATGTACGTATGTATGGGTGAATTTTTTGGTGTATTTATTTTTCGTTTCCTCTATATATATTTTTTTTCTTTTCATAATTTTGATGTTCACTTTTCTTTTGTTTTTTGTAATTATTCAAATCTTTTTTATTTCTTTCAAATCTTTTCATCTTTCGCTCTTTGTTTCATTTCAAATCTTTAATAATTTTTTTTTTCTTTCATTAATTTTGATATACATTTTTTTTTAATCTTAATTTTCCGATTCAAAATTCTGTCTTATTTTTTTTATTTATTTATTTTATTTATTTGATTTATTTTGATTTAATTTATTGGATAACTTTCTACATGTTCATTTTTATTATTCATTCCAGTTAAACATAAAAATTATAAGTAAAAACCAATATTTTCTACCTAAAATTTGACTGAAATCCCAAAATTCTACATAAAACTTCAAATTTTTACATAAAACCCAAAATTTCTACCTAAATTTCTACTACTACTACTACTACCACTACTACTACTACTACTATTATGTATTTTTGTGCCATTTTGTAGTATCTGAAAACATCACTTTTTATGTACTAAACACTTTTTAATGTAGTTATTTCAGTTCCTCATTGTTACCAGTTATGTAGTTCTGTAGTTATGTAATTATTTAGTTATTATGTAGTTTAGTTATTGTTCTCTGTAAGGTGAATTGAAACACAGTGTATGTTTTGTAATGGTATTTTGTATTCATTGTTTTTATCATTTTTGTAGTTTTTGTAGAATTTTTAAAATGTATAAAAATTAGTTTCCTGTAGATTGTTTTTCCCATTTTTGTAGATTTTTTAGAAGGAAACTGTAGACTTATTTTTGATTTTTCTTGTAAAGGAAACTATATTATTTTTCCTGTATTTATTTTTTTAAGGGAAACTAGATTATTTTTCCTGTAGAATTTTTTTGTAAAGGGAAATTAAGACTATTTTCCTAATTTTTTTATATATATATATTTTTTAAGGAAACTGTATATTTTTTGAGGGAAACTAGATATATTGCGTCCCTGTTCTACACATACACACACACACACACACACACACACACACACACACACACACACACACACACACACACACACACACACACACACACACACATACACACACACACACACACACATTATTATTATTATTATTTATTGTACTTATCCAATTATCTATTATACTAATTCACTAATGTATATATATTATTTACTATTTCTAAACCACTGACACACACACACATACACACACACACACACACACACACACACACACACACACACACACACACACACACACACACACACCAGCAAAATTTCCGTGTGTGTTTTGGTGTGTGTGTATTTAGTCCCGTTTTCTTTATTCAATTCACTAACACACAAGGTACTGTCTGTCTGTCTGTCTGTCTGTCAACTTTTTTTTTTTTTTTTTTTCCGTCCTAAAAATGTAAAAATGATAGGAAACATACTTATTTTTATTTTATTTTTTTTTTACGTCCGTGTTTTGTCATCGTTGGAACTTGTAAAAAAAAAAAATTCGTGAACAGAAATACAGTAGAGTCTCTCATCTAACGCATTTGGATCTAACGAATTCACATCTAACGACCCTATTTAAGCTCTACTCCACCTCCTATCTAACGATCCAAAATTTATATCTAACGACAATTATTTTGGACGCCCGGGATCAAATTTCGGGTTTATGTTATATGATTTATATGTATTTTCGGTCAAAATAACACTCGGAAAGGCAATAATAGATGAAAATAGAGATTCTGTCAAAGTTACACCACCAATTACAGTTTTTCCCTAAGTTAATGTATCTATATCTAACAAATTCGTATCTAACGCGCACCAATTATTCGTTAGATGGGAGATTCAACTGTATATTTTATTTATTTATTTTTTAATTTACGTCCGTTTGTTATCGTTAAAACTTGTAAAAATCATGAACGGAACTATTTTTTATATTTTTTATTTTTTTATATAATATCTTGACAAGCTTACAATGGTTGTGAGTGTATTTGTATTTTTATAATTGCTTGTAAAAAAAAAATCTCTTATGTTTCTCTCTATTCTTATTCACTTTAAAAAAAAAACCGAAATAATAATAATAATAATAATAATAATAACAATAACAACTTATATTTTTCTGTTCTTATCAATCTTTTCTTTCTCAAATTTGCAAAAGAAAATAATAATAATAATAATAATTTACTCGCATCAATTCAGTTACTTTTATTTATTTAGATATTTTACGTTGACGAATAAGAATGTTAATATTTATTCATTCTATTATACATTGACAAATAGAAAAAAAAATTATCACCTACATTATGCATTGTAGAATAAAAATAAATTATTATGCATTGAAGAATTATGAAAAAAATATCAACCTCTATTCTCATTCTATTTTACGTTGAATAATGAAAAAAAAATATTCCCGTATTCCCGTAATTACAGAAAATTAACGTTCATATATATTCTTATTTTATTATACATTGAATAATAAAACATTTCCACGTAAATTCGTAAGCATCGACAAATGAAAAAAAAAAAATGTATAACCAGGTGATATAATTATGTATAACTCAGCAATATATACATTCATGAATAACCTCATATCATCATTATACATTCACGGCAGGGATAACTATTGTATTAATGTATAAACTTATTCATAACACACACGGAGACTTAAAGAAAATGTTACGTATTTCCCGAGTGAATGTATTTATATATAATGGAAAAAAAATGAATATGGTTGGAAATAGATTAAGTTGAAAATGTATAATCTTGTATATTGTATTAGAAAGTGTATTAATTAGAATGAATAAGATGATAATGAAGAATGTATGAGAAAATGTATTAATATGAATGGGAAGGAATGAATATACGATGAAATTGAAGAAAGTTTGATAGAAAAATGTTTGGAAATATAGAAATTGGAGAGAGAGAAAGAAAGAAAGAAAAGAAATAAAAAAATAATGAATGTGATTTGAATTACGTTAAAAAAAATGAAAATACAAGAATTAATTGAAACATAAGATGAAATTATCAATACTGAAATTACGAGCAAAATACAGAAAATAAATAAATAAATAACAACAAAATAATAAAAACAAAACTCATATGAAAAAAACAAACATTAAAAAAATAATAAAATAAAAACAATCAGTTACCCAAAAATTTCAAACGCAAACGTAAAAAAAAAAAAAAAAAAAAAAAAAAAAAAAATTACCGAAAAATTTCACCACAATATTGAAAACGAAAATAAATTACAATCGAAAAATAAAATACAAGTTAAAAAAATGCATGTAGTGTGTATAGATGTATGAAAAATGTATTGTTTTTATGTATGTATATATATCACAGTCCGGAATGCAGTGTAAGAATGTATGATTGTATTGTATGGGAAAGGGAAGGAAATGTATGGGGAAGGAAGGAAGGGAAGGGATGGAAAAATTGTATGGTTATTGTAGTGGTGTTGTATTGTTCAGTGGTGTTGTATTAAGAGGTGTGTGTGTATGTATGTATGTATGTATGTATGGGGAGGGAAGGTGAGGTGAGATGAGATTATGTATGGTAAAGTAAGGTTATGTATGTATGGGAAGATATAGTGTGTGTATGTATATGTATGTATGGGAAGTTGAGATGTATGTATGTATGTATATGTATGGCAAGGTAAGGTAAAGTAAGGTATTTGTAAAGATACATACACACGGACAAACACTATTAAAATTAAATCATAAACGAAGAATATAAATAAATAAATAAATAAATATAATCGTGCTACAAACAGTGTTACCAGATCTATTTTCCTTGAGTTTATGTTTAATAAGTTCATCTTGAGTGTTGTTTGAGGTGGTAATAGTGTTTGCTTGAAAAATTGTTTGTTCAAGAAATTGTTTGGTTGAGAAATTGTTTGTTTGAGAAATTGTTTGTTTGTTTGTTCGAGGAAGTGTTTGTTTGTTTGTTCGAGGAAGTGTTTGTTTGTTTGTTCGAGAAAGTGTTTGTCTGTGTGAGCGTAACTTTATAATAATTAGGAGTGTTTAAAATTTATTAATATTAGTGTATAAAAAGTTGGTGGTATTATTATTACTACTACTATGACTACTACTCCTGCTACTACTACTACTACTACTACTACCTACTACTACTACTACTACTACTACTACTACTTCTACTTCTACTTCTACTTCTACTTCTACTACTACTACTACTACTACTACTACTACTACTACTACTACTACTTCTACAACTGCTACTACTACTACTACTACTACTATTTACCATTATTAACTAGTCAGAATACAAGATCAGTTTATCAAAATCATCGCTAAATAAAAAAAAAAAAAAAAATAATTCGTTCTCAAAATGAAATTAATTGATAACTGATAATAATTAATTGAATGTAAAATGTTTTTGTCTTATGCTAAAAAAAATACGACAATTGTGTGCGTGTGTGTATGTATGTAACGTAGCATGTGCGTATATTTATAAGAGAGTTCTGTATTATTACCGGTGTGTACGTTATGTATGTATGTGTGTGTGTTGTACGTACGCACATATACATACACACCTTTGCAACAATACATTCAGTGCCTTGTTTGTGTGCGTATCTCTTACCTACACGGAGAGAGAGAGAGAGAGAGAGAGAGAGAGAGAGAGAGAGAGAGAGAGAGAGAGAGAGAGAGAGAGAGAGAGAGGTAAAATTAAAGACAATACATAATCCGAACATTTATTTATTTATTTATAAGTTACCCATAAAATTTTTTCCCACAATTTCTCGGATCAACTAAACAACATTTTCTATTTACTTATACCTTAAGCAAAGAAAACGGGAGATGGAATGACCTTGAGTGAGTTAAATGAGGTCAAATTAGGTCACCAAACTATTATTATTTTTTCTATATACAAACGGCAACCATCTTAGGTCAGGTCAGGTCATTCCACTTTGACCTTGAACCTGAGTGTGACCTAACAAGCTATAGGTCAGGTCAGGTCAGGTCACGCTGGGTCACTGGTTCTTGATTTAAAGGCCTTCTTGTATCTGTGGGGGGGGAGGGGAGGGAGGTTATAAATGTAATTATTTTTTTCTCTCTCTCTCTCTCTCTCTCTCTCTCTCTCTCTCTCTCTCTCTCTCTCTCTCTCTCTCTCTCTCTCTCTTTCTCTCTCTAAAATCTAATCTAACCTTTCAACCCTCCTTTCTAACTTTCTTTACTCTCAGCCTTTCCACACACACTCTCTCTCTCTCTCTCTCTCTCTCTCTCTCTCTCTCTCTCTCTCTCTCTCTCTCTCTCTCTCTCTCCGCCCCCCCTCACCTTGAAGCCTGGGCCGGGGGGGGGAGTAGTGAGGGAGGTCAGGCCCCCAACCGGTTCTGCAGCAAACCTTCCATTCCTTGGCCCGGCTTTAGGGGTCTTACCGGCCGCCAGTGTGTCTAAGATTTCTACGGCGTCTGATTCTGTTAGGTCCTCCTGTGTGTGTGTGGGAGGGGGTGTGGGTGTAGGGTGAAGGGGAAGGGTGTGGGGGAGGGTGTTGGGGGGAGGTGTAGGTGTAGGGTGTGGGTGTAGGGGGAGGGGGGAGAGGTAAGGGAAGGGAAGGGAAGGTAAGGAATGGTAAGGGAGAGAAAAATAGGATTAGAAGTGTAGATCAAAAATAATTAGTATAATAACACACACACACACACACACACACACACACACATACACACACACACACACACACACACACACACACAATAGATATACAAAACATATAAAAAAAAAATAAACACATAAAACAATAAAATATAAAAACAATCACACATAAAAACACAAAAATTAAAAAAAACAAAACAAAAAAACACACAATATAACAATAAAATATAAAAAAAACATGAAAAAACTCACACAAAAACAAAACAAAAACACACACACACCCAAACACCTACATAATAATCATCATTAATCTGCATCATGGGCGCGTTGACACAGGCGCCCAAACACTCCACTTCAGACAGGGTAAACAGACCATCTTGTGACGTCATGCCGTGGGTCAGACCAAGCTTGTCCTTCATCACCTTCATAATGTCATCAGAGCCTCGGAGCCAACACGGGGTGGTGGTGCAGACCTGGACGTGGTGCTTCCCTACTGGGTTCCTGGGGGGGGGAGGTGGTGGTGGAGGTGGTGGTGGTGGTGGTGGTGGTGGTGGTGGTGGTGGTGGTGGTGGTGGTGGTGGTGGTGGTGGTGGTGGTGGAGGAGGAGGAGGATAGATAGAGGGAGGAAGAGAGTAGAATTAGAGGGAAGGAAAATGAGGAGGGAGGAAGAGTTGAAATAGAAGGAAGGAAGATAAGGAGGAGGAGGGAAAGAGAATGGAAATAGGAGAGAGAGAGAGAGAGAGAGAGAAGGAGGGAAGAGGGTAGAAATGGAGGGAAGGATTATGATCATTATTATTATTTCTTTTAATCACTAAACACACACACACACACACACACACCCCTTCCCCCACACCCACACCCACCCACACAACCCCCTCCCCCCCACCCACCTCATATACATAGTGTAGAACGTAGCCACCTCGTACACCCTCATTCTTGGCATATCCAGCATCTTGGCCACAGCATGCATGGCTGTGATTGGCAGCCAGTTGCCGACCTGACGCTGGGCCAGGTCAAGGAGGGGGATGACAGCTGCCTTCTTGTGACCATCAGGGTAGATGGAGATTATAGCCTCGGCGCGCTAGGAGAGAGAGAGAGAGAGAGAGAGAGGGTTACTTAAGAAGAGAGAGATTGGGAGGGAGGGGGAGAGTGTTATTTAAGAAGAGAGAGGTAGAGAGAGTTGTTTGAGAAGAGAGAGAAAGAAAGAGAAGGGGTGAGAGTTATTTAAGAGGGAGGGAGATGGAGAGATTATGGCTTCAACACGCTAGTAGAGAGAGAGAAGAAAGAGAGAGAGAGGGAGGGAGGGAGGGAGAGTGTTGAAATTATTATATATGCATCTTCTCTCAAAATTAGTTAAGAAAGAAAGAGAGAAAGAGTTATTTAAGAAGAGAGAGAGAGAGAGAGAGAGAGAGAGAGAGAGAGAGAGAGAGAGAGAGAGAGAGAGAGAGAATGTTAAAAAGTTTGTTAAAAATTATATCATCTTTTAAAAAATTTTCTTTGACTCTTACCTTCATATTTTCCGACGTAAACTCAAACTGTGTGTCGATGTTATTGTCGGTGGAATCTCGATGCTGCGGAAATATGATAGAAAAAATGAATAGACATATACATAGATTGAAATAGATACATACAGGCTAGCATACCGCAGCCCTAAACCACTGTACCACCGCCTCTCTAAACTTAACTAAATAAACTAAAATGAATACGAGAATAATGTAAATATATCAATCAACATAACTATCTATAAATATATCAATAACTTAGACTCATTCAAGACTCACCACAAAGAGGGAGTCACTAGCGGCCGGTGCTGATCTGTGGATGCTCCTCACACCCTCCCTCACCTGTGTTGGAGAGAGAGAGAGAGAGAGAGAGAGAGAGAGAGAGAGAGAGAGAGAGAGAGAGTAAGCAATGTATGAAAAGAGAATATAAATGGTAAATATGTATAACTACTGTTGGTACGATAGATATAAATATGAAATGGTACATATTATACATAGCAAAACAAACACACACACACACACGTACATACTATACATAGGTTAAGTTATGTTAAGTTGGATAGGTTAAGCTTAGGTTATATTAATTTTTTTTCGATAGTATGCAGATAAGGTTAGCCTACTAATTTTATACCTTGTTATTTTTATGCATTGACAAGTTTTCGTAAGTTGATATATATATTGCATGATATTCTGTGACCTTAATTCTATCTGACATGTAAGTATTTTAACCTCGGGAGAACACACACGCTAATGTTATATAAATATTATCCAACTTTTTTTATATATTATCACCAAAACTTCAACATTTCACCCCAATAATTATCCCGACTGCCCTAATGACCTATATTTAGTTATAATAGTAATCACCGCCTCAAACCTTAATATACATGTTCAGTACACTATATATACAACGTACGAGTTAATATTTACATCCATATTGCACCAACAATAGATTTACGTAAATAACTCATAAATCACAACAATTCTCATATTATCGTCATTATCTCACCTCTCCTTTATCATATTATCCCCTTATTACCCTTCCGTGTTCAGGACTTACCGAGGAGGAGGTGAAGGCTCGTGCCAGGCGGGTCAGCATCCTTAGAAGGCAATAAATAGGTGGAAATAGAGAGAAATTATCAATAATATCCAACCGGCTGACTTCTTCTCCTTCTTCTTGTGACCTTCAAGGCTTCAACCAAAACAATGAGTGAGAGTGAGTGTAAAATGTATAAAGTTATTTGTGTTTATTTATTATTATTATTATTATTATTATTATTATTGTTAGGAATTTGGTTTGGCCATGTAGGGTGTGGTGCCATAGCCTCTAGTGGCCGAAAAATGCAGGTTGCAGATGAGTAAGTGGATCAGATCGTGTTAAATACAAACAAGATTGATTTTGTGTGAATTCGGCATTAATAATAATAATAAAAAAAACGATAAAAACTAATTTTACATAGAACAAAATAGCTATATAATCGTAAAAAAAATGATTACTCAAACTATTTAACATAAACATGACTTAAATGATAACATAAACAGTATATATTTATTTCGGCTCCAGAATTTCTAGGCACGTGACAGGAGTGAAGGAGTCAGCTGACCATCAAAACATTCCTTATTTATCCTTATTTCCACCTTATCACGACCTTCCTTTCCTCCACCATGGCCGAGGTAAGAATAAACAACACATTACCTGTATCTACACTACCTGCCAACCATTAATTAAGGTTAAATAAAGGAATTAAAACCATAAATATAGGAATGTTTACGTCTGGGAGGGAGAAAAATAAAGTAGTGATTTTTTTTCAGTTATTCATTATTTATTTACGGCAATCGTACCGCGTTGTCATCCGCTATTAGTACGGCAGTGTGTCTTATTACTGACCTGTTAAAGCATCTTGCAAGTTATGTTAGGTTGATTACGTTACTGTTATGCATGTCTAGGTGGTCTGTGTCTTCCCACGCCCACTAATGTTGTCTGATCAGTATATTAGTAGTGTCCTTGGCCCGCCCACATTCACACACAAGATCCCAGGTTATAGAAGTGAGGTGTGTAGTGTTACCCCCAACCCGCCCCCGCCCCCCCTGCTGCCCAATCTCTGTGGTGCTGTAATTTGACGCAGGGTGAAGGGTGGCAGACAGGCTAACGTAGCAATATGTTAGGTTAGGTTTGGTTCAGTTAGGTTTGGTTATATAAGCTTTTTACCACAAAGTTAGGCACGTACCGTATCTATAGCCAAGCACTATGAGGATACGGCTTACATTAGGTTATGGTTAGATTAGGTTAGGTACGGTTTGGTTAGGTTAGGTTAGGTTAGGTTAGGTTAGGTTAGGTTTGGTTTGGTTAGATTAGGTTAGGTTAGGTTAGGTTATATAAGCTTGTTACCCAAAAGTTAGGCACGTGCCGTATCTATAACTGAGCAATTACAGGTATGGTTGCCGTATCTGTAATTATATTAGTGTTATTTGTATTCTATTGAGAGAGAGAGAGAGAGAGAGAGATTTATTATTGTTTGACTAATTTCTATTTATTTATTTTACAGGAAATGAAAAAAACGTTAATGGATTTGATGAAAAGGTAAGAAAATAATAACAATAATAATAATAATAATAATAATAATAATAATAATAATAATAATAATAAAAGTCACTCCCGATTTCACACCCGATATCCGTTTTCTTTCCAGGACCGATGGCGTGTTGGGCATCATACTTACCGATCGCGATGGAGTGCCGATACTGAAAGGTGAGAGAGAGAGAGAGAGAGAGAGAGAGAGAGAGAGAGAGAGAGAGAGAGAGAGAGAGAGAGAGAGAGAGAGAGAGAGAGAGAGAGAGAGAGACTAACCTACTCTTTTATATTCTCTATATAATCTAATCTAATTCTATGTAACCTAACCTAACTTAACCTAACCTAACCTGACCTAATTTCTATGCAACCCTTTGTAACCTAACCTAACCTAACCTAACCTAACCTAACCTCACCCCACAGTTGCCGAGGACGAAGCGCCAGAATTAGGTTTACGTCCGACCTTTATCTCCACGTTCAACATTGCCACAGATCAAGCGGGCAAGCTGGGTATGGGCAGGAACAACAGGATGGTGTGCGTGTACGGGCGATACCAGGTGGGTGGGTGTACGTGTGGGGGTGTGTGTACGTGTGGGTGTTGTAGTAGTGGGTGTAGTAGTAGTAGTAGTAGTAGTAGTGGTAGTCAGGGTTGGGTTCAAGTATATATCATTGTGCTTAGGTAGAAATACTTTGTGATAAGGTATGGTATAGTAGTAGTAGTAGTAGTAGTAGTAGTAGTGGTAGTGGTAGTGGTAGTGGTAGTAGTAGTAGTAGTAGTAGTAGTAGTGATTGTAAAAATAATAATAATAATAATAGTGTTTTTTTTTCAGTGTATTTTGTGATCTAATAGTTAACTTTCTCTTCTCCTCCTCCTCCTCCTCCTCCTCCTCCTCCTCCTCCTCCTCTTCCTCCTCCTCCTCCCCTCCGCCAGGTGGTACACTTCAACCACCTGCCATTGGTTGTAACAGTGATAGGAAGCAGTGATGCCAATACCGGACAAATGTTGGCACTGGATGATCAGTTGGCACCCCTGCTCTCCCAACTCACCCATGTTGTGGACGTGTGAGGGCGTGGGTGTGGGCGTGTGTATGTGTGTGTGTGTGTGTGTGTTTAGGTTTATGTATGTATTTGTAGGTAGGTAGGTAGGTGTGTGTATGTTTGTGTAAGTGTGTGTGTGTGTGTGTGTGTGTGTTAGTAAGGTTAAGTATTTCTCTATCTTTCTTTTTTCTTTCTTTCTTTTGTTCTTTCTTTTCTTTTTCTTTCTTTCTTTTTCTTTTTCTTTCTTTTCTCTCATTTGTATAATGCGTAAGACTGATTATCATTATTATTATCATTATTATTACTATTTTTGTATTAATTAATGTAGTTATTTGACATCTGTAATTACATAGATCATTATTATTATTTCTATTATCATTATTATTATTGCTATTATTATTATTATTATTGTTATTATTGTTATTATTTTCTTGCATTAATTTCGTCAATATATATAAATTATTTTTTTCTGCCTTATCATATTCACTAAATTCTTATCACATATATATCTATAAAAATATTAAGCTGTTCAAAAAAATAAATGAATAAAGAAAATAAATGAATAGACAACTGTATAATTCTATAGATACACTAAAAACCTCAATAATTCAAACTCGTATAATTCGAATTTCGGATAATTCGACCTCATTCTTATAGTTTAAAAAAAAGAAGAAGAAAATTCTACATAATATATTGACGCAGTTTTATTTAGTGAATATTCATTGATACATAGTTATACATAGTCACTTAGGCTGGAGAGGAGACGGACATTATACATTATACATGATATAATGAATAACAAAGGTGTGT
Source organism: Cancer borealis (assembly GCA_036785275.1). Classification (NCBI taxonomy): domain Eukaryota; kingdom Metazoa; phylum Arthropoda; class Malacostraca; order Decapoda; family Cancridae; genus Cancer; species Cancer borealis. The sequence goes on from JAXIVD010005427.1 coordinate 21,759, forward strand.
ATTATGTATGTGTGGTTCGTTTAGCTTGTGTTGTAGTGTTGTTGTTGTTGTTGTTGTTGTATGGTGAGTTGTATTAATATTTACTGTATGTGTTGAGTAGATTATAGTTGTATTTTTTGTATTAGTGATTGTATTTTGACTTGAGTTCCTTTAACCAAAAATGTTATGATTCAATTGATTTAAATAGAATGAAAAATATATATAGATAACATTGAAAAGATGAATTATAGAAGAAAGTTGATCAAATTGAATATAAAGGAATTTTTTTAGACAAATAAAACATATAATCACATACAATTATTTTACATTCAAATTCTCTCATTAGTAAGATTATTTTAATTTCCAAATTTATATAAATCCAAAGAGTGCGTGCGCCCAAAGAGTGCGTTTTGGCAAAGATAATCAATAAACAATCATATAATAAGATAATTTTCAGTTAATTAACGAAAATATTGATCACAACATCGAAATAATTTGTTTTGGTTATAAATTTACGAATATAATATAGAAAAAGTAAATAATAACAATAATAATAATAGTAAAAAATAAATATCTTCATCTCCTCTTCAGCTTCAGTTCAATATATCACCATCGTTATTATTATTATTATTATTATTATTATTATTATTATTATTATTATTATTATTTTAAGCTTGAATAATCATCTTCATTTCGTCAAATTCCTTCAGTTTGTCCATTTGGTAAAACTTTCCCACGCAGTAATAAAACATTGAGTTCTCGAAACAATTGGTCCTGAAATGGCGGGAAAAAGAGAGACAGTGTTACCAACCTAAACAATTATCACTACAAGGGGAGAAGACAGTGTTACCAATCAAAATATATATCACAAGCAAGGGATCACGAGCGAAAATATGTTTATCAATTCTAAAATCAATTGTATTCTTAGCTATATTTAAGTATTATTATTATTGTTATTATATTTAGTTTATTATTATTATTATTTTGACGTATTCATTAATTTCGTAGTAAAGTTAAAAAAATAATGCGTTGTATATATTCACATGAAATCTAAAATAAAAATCAATTCTATTCATTATCAAAACATATAGACACGCATTTCATTATCATCATTATCATCATTGTTTTTATAATAGACTAGAGTAAAAAAAAAAATCAAAATCAAAATTCAAAAATCTCAACAAAACAAAAGAGAGTGTACACAGAGAGAAATAAATACGTACATGCAGTTCTGTCGAAGGAACGGTTCTTTCCTGTACACATTCCTGCAGTTCTCACAAACGTTACTCAGCTTGTCATAATGTTGTTTGGTCTCCTTATTAAACTCGCCGCGGCAGTCATAATGTTTAAACTCCCGCTGCGTGCCCGGCCAGAGTTTAAACGTATATTCTCTCTCCTCAAAAGCAGACGTTAGAGAGGCCTGTCGGAAGGAAGGAATTATATGGAAAGAGAGTTAGATAAAGAAAATTAGATAAAGAGTGTTAGAAGTACGGTTAGGTTAGGCCTGTAGGAAGGAAGGAATTATATCTAAAGAGTTAGAAAGACACGTTAAAAGTTAGGTTATGTTAGGTTAGGAAGAATGACATTGAATTAACTTAGGTAGAAAGTTTGATAGACTACGTATGTGAAACGGTATAGCATGTAGTACTAGAATGTGACAAATATGACCGTTACATTCTTACCAGCATGACGAGGAAACAGCCAATCAGGAGCAAGATCCAGGAGGCGCTAGTCTGGGGGGGGAGGAAATTTTTTTTTTTTTTTTTTATACATTATAAGGGTACCGGCTAAGGGAGAAAAAAAAAAAGTATAAAAAAAAAATAAATCATGATTGTCGCCAGTTAATATTGATGAAAATTATACCAAACTATTATTATTATTATCATTATTACTATTATTATTATTATTATTACTATTATTATTTCACCTTACCTGCGACACCATATCTAAATAGTAGTAGTGTAAGTAGTAGTAGTAGTAGTAGTAGTAGTAGTAGTAGTAGTAGTAGTAGTAGTAGTGTTCTCAAGACGCCTGACACACACACACTGATTCCATATAACTTCATCTCCCTTATATATGAAAACCGAAGCAAAATTTTTCAAAGAAGTTAATTTTCTCTGTTGGGGGCTTGTGTGTGTGTGTGTGTGTGTGTGTGTGTGTGTGTGTGTGTGTGTGTGTGTGTGTGTGTGTGTGTGTGTGTGTGTGTAAATATATACGTGTTGCTATTTGTATATAAGAAAACATACATACATACATACATATATACATACATACATACATACATATATACATACATAAATACGCACATATATGTATACGTAATTGTTATAAGAGGTAGGATTATTATTATTATTATTATTATTATTATTATTATTATTATTATTATTATTATTATTATTATTATTATTATTATTATTATTATTATTATTATTATTATTATTATTATTATTATTATTATTATTATTATTATTATTATTATTATTAGGTTTAATCTGTAATCCATTTTCTATATTTAGCTAAGCCTAAACTAAAAAATGAATAGGCTTACAATGTCTCTCTCTCTCTCTCTCTCTCTCTCTCTCTCTCTCTCTCTCTCTCTCTCTCTCTCTCTCTCTCTCTCTCTCTCTCTCTCTCTCTCTCTCTCTCTCTCTCTCCTGCAGAGGCAAGTATGTGCACGCCTCGATCACAGCAGGAGGGGCGGGAGGAGAGGGGGGCGTGTCTCCCCCTCTGAACCCAATTTTAGACTGAATCAAATTTATCAAAGGCAAGGTTACCCCAGGGATCAATGAATAAGCTAAAGGAATTATTTAAAGGCGTAATCAGCTGTCCTGTCGTCTCTTTAGGGTAAACTTTCTCCTTCCTTTCCTTTCGTTTTTATTTTATTTTTAAATTTTGAAAGTGAATTTTTTTTTGTTTTTATGGTTATTCATTTTTTTTATTCATGTATTTATTTTGTTTTAGTTTGTAACCTCACCTAACTTAAACTAATCTAACTTAACCTAATTTCTACACAACCCTATCCAACCGTACCCTACCCTACCCTACCCTACCCTAACCTACCCTACCCTACCCTACCCTAACCTAACCTAACCTACCCTACCCTAACCTACCCTAACCTAACCTACCCTACCCTACCCTACCCTAACCTAACCTCACCCAACCTACCCTACCCTACCCTTGAAAGAGCTGATGCTCAGGAGTGCTGTGTAGCTAGTTGGTTGACTGGAGAGAGAAAACTCGACTCCAGTTGAAGTTAATTTATT